>BLSH010081420.1:206082-225263 GCA_018402905.1 Glandirana rugosa
AGAAGAGATGTTCACTGATTTCCGGTTTGATTTAAAGTGATACACACATTTTGCAGAACAGTGATATGGGTACTTCCGGCTTATTTATACTTTTTTGACACAGTTTGAAGATGATTTTAGAACAGTTCTATGGCCTCTAATGTTAATTAATACTTTTCAGACCCATTTTGAAGATGATCTCCATTTTTGCATTTTTATGTTTTTATTTTTTTAAAAATATTTAAAGTTATTTCACTGTCCCCATTTCTTTGTAGGGCACTTGTCCCACCCTTACCCACATTTTCCTTCTTTTTGCAGACCTCTAGGACCTTCCTGGGCTTTTTTACAGCATTTTTCTAATTTTTCATTAAAATTACCAGAACCCCGGACCCGAACCCGGACTTTTTTTGAAAAGTTCAGGTCCGGGTCCGGGTCCCGGACACCCCAAAGTTCGGTACGGACCCGAACTTTACAGTCCGGGTTCGCTCAACTCTAGTCATCACCTCTCCAGTGCCCCATGATTTTGTCTATTCTATAGAAAGTCATAACTGATGGGCCCTTCTGATGGTATTATTTGAAATGTCTCAACACACTGTGCTTCATGAATCCCTTTTTAATATTTTTGATATGTTCCCGGATTCTTACAAAAAGAGGCCTGGTTGTTCTCCCTACATACTGTATTTGACATGGGCACTCCAACACATAGGTCATGTGCATGCTCCTGCAGGTAATTCATTTTTTTATCTTATATTCTTTGCCTGTGGAGAAGGACCTGAAAGATTCTTTTTTCTTATTTGCTTGCTGACTTTTCCGGCATGGGAGGCATTTATTACACTAGAAGAAGTTGGAAGAGACTTTGATTTGTTTTGGAGGTTGTGGAGTATTGTGGACAAGCTTGTTCCTTAATGTGGGTGTTCTGCTTTAAATAAAAGTAGTTTGTGTTGGGAGGATTGTTGTTAGGATTTTATCCAATCTCAGAATGGACCAGTGTTTTTTTTACAAATTTCTCTACTTTTTTGTAGTGTCTATTTTGTAGCCTGTGAAGAAGGCGTGTTCCATATTCTTATTTTTGTTGCCCTTCTTTTATTTTTGTATATTCAACATCAAATCTCTATTCATCATCTTTAATTCATTCCTGGTCTTTTCTGAAAATCTGTGCATTAGTACTCTTGATTGGCTTTCATAATCATTATGGTTACTACAATTCCTATATATCCTCAGGAACTGTCCCTTGGGTATATTCTCTATCCATTTTGGATGGTGACAACTCTTAGTGAGTATATACCCGTTTCGGTCCGTCTTTTTAAGTACGTAGGGAGAACAACCAGACCTCTTTTCGTAAGAATCCGGGAACATATCAAAAATATTAAAAAGGGATTCAGTGTGTCAAGACATTTCAAAAATCTCCCAGAATGAAATTAGGTGGATTCATTTACTAAACACTCTCCAGCCAGAAGGAATGAACATAGACATTGACTTGAATTGCTTTATTATAGATTTCTAAAAAGAAACAAATCCTTACCCCAATTCCTTCTTCTACCAGCATAATTGTATAAATAGGATCAGTCACTTAGATTAAATGAATTTTTACATATATTCCCAACCATTTTTAGGTAAACATTTTTAAAGTATTTTTCTGTGTTTCTATGTTTCTATTTTAAAATATTTTTTAAATATTTTAAATATTTTTCATATATATTTTATATTTTATTTTTAATCAAACATTTCATTCTTTGGTTCACTGTGGTTTTAATTATAGATTCAGGAAATATAGATGTTTTTTAATATAAGAATTATAGATGTTAAGTTATGTAAATGTGGTGTCCCCTACAATCCAATTTTTCATACAGCAATATGGGACCACAGCCAAAAGGCCACTTAACCGCTTGCCGACTGGCTCGCGTTCATTTACTGCTGCAGAGTGGCAGCGTAGCGTGAATCGCGGAATATAAACGACGATTCGCGCAGGCGCAGCTAGCGAACGGGAGCGCGCCGCCATGCTCTTGTGCAAGCCACACGCTCTCTGAGTGTGGCCGTGGGTCAGGTGAACTCGATGTCCGCCGGCAACCCACGATTGTCTACTACAGAGGAAGAACGGGGACAGGCGGGATGACAGTGATCTACTGATCCCTGTCATCAGAATCAGTTAGATCTGTCATGCCCCTGCCAGCCCAGTCTCCATACAGTTAGAACACGCTGAGGGAACACAGTTAACTCCTTGAGTGCTTCCTGCAGGTTAACACCTTCCCTGCCAGGGACATTTATACAGTAATCAGTGGCTATTTTTAGATTTGACCACTGTATAAATGTCAATGGTCCCAAAAAAGTGTCAAAAATGTCAGATCTGTCTGCTGCATTATTGCAGTCCTGATAAAAATTGCAGATTGCCGTCATTACCAGTAAAAAAATAAATTAATAATAAAAACACCATAAATCAATTCTTATAGTTTGTAGAGGTGATCACTTTTGCGGAAACCAATCAATAAATGCATATAGCGTTTTTTTTTTACCAAAAATATGTAGAATACATATTGGTCTAAACTTATGAAATAATTAGTTTTTTTATGGATTTTTTTGGATATTTATTATAGCTAAAATTGTCGCTCTTTTTTTAGTTTATAACTCAAAAAAATAAATACCACAGAGGTGATCAACTACCACCAAAAGAAAGCTCTATTTGTTGGAAAAAAAGGATGTAAATTTTATTTGGGTACAATATTGCATGGCCGTGCAATTATCAGTTAAAACGTCTCAGTGCCGAATCGCAAAAAGTGCTCTGGTCAGGAAGGGGGTAAATCCTTTCGGGGCTGAAGTGGTTAATATAAATATATAAAACATTTCTTTCATAAGTAGCAACCATATTTGCCATCATGGACGTGGTATAAGCATCTCCTCAATCAGCTTTTAAATGTTTTTTTTTGGAGCTACAAAATTCTATTTGAAATTAATGCATAACACAGTGGAATAATTTAACTAAATATGGCAACACTCTTTTTTTGAACTACAACAAAATGGCCACGAGACACTCACATAGGGTTGCTAAGATACCCCACACTATATAACCAAGGAAGTGCAGCTCCAGATGATGTTGAATGACGAAACGCGTATGGCAGAGTGGTAGCATCTTTGCATCACTTCCTATGAGGTCCATGGAATGCAGGAGACACCGCAGACTACCTTGTTTTTAAATGCCCAGTGATTTAATTTCTTCTCTTTGCATATATTGCTTATTGCGCAATGGAAGGGGCTAAGCATATGAGGAGGGGAGGTCTGTGTCTGACATAAAATGCCTGAGGGGAGATGAAGTAGAGTACCCCCTAGCAGGGAGTGCTTTCTGGTGAGTGTCCAGGCATAGGGGAGCACGGAGTGGAATACCAGCATGTGTTTGTGGAGACATTAATGGCTGTGTATTCAGTTATTTTGAGGGGACAGCAAATGTACACTGTTATACAAGCTGTACACTCACTACTTTGCATTGTAGCAAAGTGTCATTTCTTCAGTGTTGTCACATGAAAAGATATAATAAAATATTTACACAAATGGGAGGGGTGTACTCACTTTTGTGAGATACTGTATATGAATTTTGATATTTGCAGCACTTTATTAATGTGTAAGGTCACATATTTTTCAATAGTGGTTTCATATAGCACATGACACTTTAAAGCGGAGTTCCACCCAAAAGTGGAACTTCCGTACAAAAATTGTTTCACAATTGGTATCTTACCCCAGCGAAACTCGCCAATATCTACTCAACACACTCGTCTCTTTGCTGGAGATCCTGTGGTATGAAAGGAACAATCATGCACGTCTGGTGGTCCTGTCCCAAACTGGCCCCCTTTTGGCATCATGTCACACAATTCCTGTCTGGTATGTTGAGTCAGCCTGTAACCCTCTCTCCCCAACTCATTCTCTTTGGACTGGACATGGAATCCTGGCCTCGCGATACACATGCCCTGGCAACCCACGTTCTCATAGCCATCAGGCTTTTTAGTAGCCAGGAGATGGAAATCAGCAGATCCCCCCTCTATAGTGGAACTACACTCTTCCTTGAACAATCAATGCCTCATGGAATTCATCTATGCTAAGGCACACCTGCAAGTAGTCCCACTCTTCCAAAAAAGATGGATCCTCTGGTTACAGCATCCTAAGTGTAACCTGCAACACTAAGCAGAGACACTGCTGGAGCGACTTTACACGGCGGTAAAGGTTTTGACTGTATATACCTACCTCTATCATTAGTTCACGGCTACTTAGTATTTTTTATTTTTTTTTCTGCTGCATTGGGCGAGCGGAAGGCGCTGGCCCCTTCTCGGGGGCAGCGCGCTCTGCTCTCTCAGTAATTTCCTTATAAGCTCAATTTATGTAAGATTCACATTCCTGCTGTTCGATTTATATCTATACAGGGCTCTCCCTAGGAACAATTTGTATAGAAGTATCTGCTACTTTTCCTTTCTTTTCTCTCCTTATCTGCATACTTACAAATGTGAAGTATACTCTTGTATGTGATATTTCTTCTTGACAATAAAAACATAAGTTATAAAAAAAAAGTGGAACTTCCGCTTTAAGTGAAAGTGACCCCCTGACATGCCCCAGTTGTCATTTTTTTTGGGGGGGGGGACCCTGTCCTAGAGCCATGGAACTGGAAGAAAATTCATATGTTCCCCCCTCTCTCCCGGCGATCTACTGGGACATGTCACAGGTCCCAGAAGATACACCGGCCATTCACAGCATGCAGCGCGGCTCGCGTATTCGCAGTGCGTGTCCGTTTTTGAAGCCAAAGCTGGGCACCTAGACTTGTGATGCCAGCGCCGCACAGAGGAGGGGGAGAGGAGGGAGGATTCGAGCGGCCGCATCACTGAACTGTGGGACAGGTGAAGGTCTGTTTATTAAAAGTCAGTAGCTACACTTATTGTAGCTGCTAATTTTTAAAAGGGTGGAACTCCACTTTAATATACACTGTGGAAGCTTTGGAGATACCTAAGAGCAGCGCTACATCCACTACAAAACTTTGTATACCTCTTATAATGACCACACTTAGGTGGGGTTATAGTGGAGGCAGCAGCTCTCTCTCAATAACACACACCATCTGCGCAGTATTTTATTGAAGGAAAGATTAAAACCCAGTTGGATTTTTATTTTAAATAAGTTAAATACATTCCAATAATTCTGCAAACAGCAAAGCTCATGCTCCTCGCTTATGAAAAAAATGCTAGCTCTTACTAGACATGCGTGATTTCTTTAGTTAAAAATTGAAATTCAGATGACGTTTTTGTTTTTCGCAGATTCGAAAATAGCAAAAAAACAAAATGTATTCACATTTATTTGTTTAATTCAGACCTTATGTTAATGTTTGAAGCATCCGAAAGATGTAACAACATAAGGAATGATCCAGACTTATTCGGATTCATTTTGTTTTTATGTTGCATTAACATTTATCATTATTAAAACTGCACTACATACAGTATGAAGTGGGAACATAGTTACATATAGTTACATAGTAAATGAGGCCAACCTATGTGTGTGTTTTTAATATCAGTATTAAATTGTATACCCCACAATTTTGTGGTCCCTTAGGTGTGCATCTAATAGTTTTTTTACATTTTCTAGACTCCCAGCAGAGACTACAGGGTGGGCCATTTATATGGATACACCTTAATAAAATGGGAATGGTTGGTGATATTAACTTCCTGTTTGTGGCACATTAGTATATGTGAGGGGGGAAACTTTTCAAGATGGGTGGTGACCATGGCGGCCATTTTGAAGTTGGCCATTTTGAATCCAACTTTTGTTTTTTCAATAGGAAGAGGGTCATGTGACACATCAAACTTATTGGGAATTTCACAAGAAAAACAATGGTGTGCTTTGTTTTAACGTAACTTTATTCTTTCATGAGTTATTACAAGTTTCTGATCACTTATAAAATGTGTTCAATGTGCTGCCCATTGTGTTGGATTGTCAATGCAACCCTCTTCTCCCACTCTTCACACACTGATAGCAACACCGCAGGAGAAATGCTAGCACAGGCTTCCAGTATCCGTAGTTTCAGGTGCTGCACATCTCGTATCTTCACAGCATATGGTTTTTTTATGGTTTTTATGGTCAGTAAAAACCAATACCGGGTGAGCTGCTCCTTCCAGGAGGTACCGCCATTCCTCCAAAGCCGACTTGATGGCCAGCAATTCCCTATCACCGACATCATAGTTCCAGCTAGATGGTGCACCACCACATTATGGGTGTCAGGTCCGAGCATTCCTAAATGAACAGTTGCCTGGAAAGTGGATTGGTCGTCGTGGGCCAATTGAATGGCCCCCAAGGTCTCCCGATCTGACCCCCTTAGACTTTTATCTTTGGAGTCATCTGAAGGCAATTGTCTATGCTGTGAAGATACGAGATGTGCAGCACCTGAAACTACGGATACTGGAAGCCTGTGCTAGCATTTCTCCTGCGGTGTTGAAATCAGTGTGTGTAGCACATTGAACACATTTTATAAGTGGTCAGAAACTTGTAAATAACTCATGAAAGAATAAAGTTACGTTAAAACCAAGCACACCATTGTTTTTCTTGTGAAATTCCCAATAAGTTTGATGTGTCACATGACCCTCTTCCTATTGAAAAAACAAAAGTTGGATTCAAAATGGCTGACTTCAAAATGGCCACCACGGTCACCACCCATCTTGAAAAGTTTCCCCCCTCACGTATACTAATTTGCCACAAACAGGAAGTTAATATCACCAACCATTCCCATTTTATTAAGGTGTATCCATATAAATGGCCCACCCTGTACTGCTTGTGGAAGAGAATTCCACATCCTCACTGCTCTCACCGTAAAGAACCCTTTACGCTTTTTAAGTCTAAACCGCGTTTCTTCCATTTTTAGTGAATGGCCGCGTGTCTTTGTGTGCTCCCTTGCCCGGAATAGTTTTGTACCTACTGTGGGGTCACCTGTACAGTATTTTTACATTGAAATCATATCCCCTCTCAAGCGTCTCTTCTCCAGAGTGAATAAGTTCAGTGCTTGTAATATTTTCTCATAACTTAGGTCCTCCAATCCCTTAATATGCTTTGTGGCCCTTCTCTGTACCCTTTCCAATACCAGGACATCCTTCCTGAGGACTGGTGCCCAGAACTGGATGGCATACTTCAGGTGTGGCCTCACCAGAGATTTATAGTGGGAGAATTATTGTTTTATCCCTGGAGTTTATCCCTTTCCTGATGCATGCCAACACTTTCTTAGCTTTGCTTGCAGCAGCTTGGCATTGCATGCCACTGCTGAGCCTGTTCTCCACCAGGACCCTTAGGTCTTTTTCCATTCTAGATTCCCCCAGAGGCTCTCCCCCTAGTGAGTAGTTTGCATTTTTGTTCTTGGCACCCAAATGTATTATCTTACATTTTTCTACGTTAAATCTCATCTGCCACTTGTCTGCCCACCCCATTAATTTATTCAGATCTTCTTGCAGGGTTTCCACATCCTGTGGAGAGTTTATTGCTCTGCTTAGCTTGGTATCATCCGCAAATATTGAGATTGAGCTCTTCACCCCGTCCTCAAAGTCATTTATGAATATATTGAATAGGATTGGTCCCAGGACAGAACCTTGGGGAACTCCACTTTCTACACCAGACCATTCTGAGTACTCCCCATTTATCACCAACCTCTGGACTCGCCCTTGTAGCCAATTTTCAATCCAGGTGCTCACCCCTTGATCCACGTTGAGGGACCTTAGTTTGTACAGTAAACGTTTATGGGGAACTGTATCAAATGCTTTCGAAAAATCCAGGTACACCACGTCTACAGGCCTTCCCTTATCTAGATGGCAGCTCACCTCCTCATAAAAGGTTAATAGATTGGTTTGGCAAGAACGATCCTTCATGAACCCATGCTGATTACCACTAATGATACCGTTCTCGTTACAATAATCTTGTATGTAATTCCTTATTATTCCCTCCAAGAGCTTGCCAATTATTGATGTTAAGCTAACTGGTCTATAATTCCCAGGGATATATCTTGGTCCTTTTTTATATATTGGTATTGCATTGGCTTTCTTCCAATCAGCTGGTATCATACCAGTCAGAAAACTGCTCTTAAAGATTAGGTACAAGGGTCTGGACATAACTTGGCTAAGTTCCTTAAGGACCCTCGGGTGTAAGCCATCTGGTCCCGGTGACTTATTAGTGTTCAATTTTTCAAGCCTATTTCTAATTTTATCCTCAGTCAACCATGAGGGTGTTTCCTGTGACGTGCCATGAGGATCAGCATTGTAGTTCTGAATAATTGAGCCCCCCGGTTTCCTTTGTGAATACTGAGGAAAAAAATGAGTTTAACACCTTTGCCATTTCTCCATCCTTTGCAACCAGATTACCTTCATCATTCTTTATGGGGCCAACATGACCTGACCTCCCTCTCTTACTGTTTATATACTTAAAGAATTTCTTGGGATTCCTTTTACTCTCCTCTGCTATGTGTCTTTCATGTTTTATCTTAGCTGCTCTGATTGCCCCTTTGCATTCCTTATTGCATGTTTTATAGATATGAAAATCTGATATGGTCCCCTCAGTCTTGTATTTATTGAAGGCCTTCTCCTTTGCTTTTATGTGTGTCTTTACGTCAGCATTAAGCCATCCTGGTCTTTGGTTAGCCCTTTTAAATTTATTTCCCGTTGGGATACACTGGCTAATACCTTTGTTTAGTGTGTTCTTGAAGCATTCCCATTTTTCCTCCGCATTCATTGTTCCTAGAATTTTATCCCAGCTAATATCTTCCAGCATGGAGCATAATTTATGGAAGTTGGCTCTCTTAAAATTCAGCGTCTTTGTATTCCCTTTATGTTTCTTATTTGTGTAATTTATACTGAAATTGTCCTGTGATCGCTATTTCCTAGATTGCCCCTTACTTCCACGTCTGTGATCAGGTCTGTGTTGTTAGTGATCAGAAGGTCTAATAATGCTTTGTCCCTGCAGGACATTTAGGAAATGGCGAGCCTTAGCTGAATGTGCAGTACCTTCCTCCCAGACAATATCTGGGTAATTAAAATCCTCCATTATAATAACACTTCCCATCCTAGCCGCTGTTCCAAATTGTGATAGGAGGTCTGCCTCCCCCTCCTCCCTCTGATTTGGGGGCCTATAGCATATTCCCAGTATTACTTTCCCCCTGCTATCCTCCCTTTGTAGGTCTAGCCATAAGGCTTCAACTTCCTCCCCGGATCCACTACTAATGTCATCCCTCACATTTATTCTTATGCCATTTTTTATATGCAGGCATACCCCTCCCCCTTTTTTGCCCACCCTGTCCCTGCGATATAGGGAATACCCCTGAATAGTAGCCAGCCAATCATGAGAGCTGTTGAACCAAGTCTCCAAAATTCCCACAAAGTCTAATTCCTCCTCGTACAGTAGTAACTCTAGTTCTCCTATCTTGTCTGCCAGACTCCTGGCATTAGTAAACAAGCCACATAGTTTTGTCTGGACACCTACTATTCCCCTGTTGGGTAATCCTCTTTTGCATGTAGGATATGTTACGCTACTCGCCTCGGATTTAAATTCTTTATTCGGCCTATCACTCCTCCCTCCAATACTACCCCCTGAACTCAGTTCCACTCTGGCTATTTCTAAGTCTGGACCTTCCCCCCCGTTGCCTAGTTTAAAAGCCCCTCCAACTTTTCGGCCATCCTCATTCCCAGCCGTTCTGCACCTTCCCCATTTAGGTGCAGCCCATCCCTTCTATAGAGCTTGTAACCGATTGAAAAATCGGCCCAGTTCTCCAGGAACCCGAAACCCTCCTTTCTACACCAGCTCCTCAGCCACTTGTTGACTTCCCCAATCTCCCGCTGCCTCTCTGGTGTGGCTCGAGGTACCGGTAGTATTTCTGAGAATACTACCTTGGAGGTCCTAAGCCTCAATTTTGCTCCTAGGTCCCTGAAATCTTTTTTTTAGGACACTCCACCTACATCTAACTTTGTCATTGGTGCCAACATGCACCATGACAGCCGGGTCTTCCCCAGCCCCTCCCAGCAATCTGTCCACCCGATCCGTGATGTCCAGAATCCGAGCACCCGGTAAACAGTTTACAGTTCGGTGCTTCAGGTCTTTGTGACAGATTGGCCTCTCTGTGTTTCTGAGAATTGAGTCCCCTACCACCACAATCTGTCTTACCTTTCCACTGGCTTCATCCCCACCCTCGCTGGAGGAGTTACCCCCTGACAGCTAGGGGCGCCACTCTGCTCCAGCGATGCTGGTTCCTGGCTAGTTTCTGCAATATCACACAACGGGGTGTATCTATTGGGATGCTCCAGCCCAGGATCAGCCCCCCTGCCTCTTTCCCTTCTACCCTTCCTAACTGTCACCCAACTACTCTGTTCTGGTGCCTGCACTGCTATGTTTCCACCCTCCTCTGTGCTGGCCCCTGCCGGCACCTGCCGAGTATGATCCCAACTCTCCTTAAGTATGGAGAGTCGCCTCAGTGTTGACAGTTGCTTCCTCAGATTCAGAACCTGGGCTTCCAGGGAACCAACGTTCTTACATTTTGTACAGCAGTATTTGCCCTCGATCGCATGATCAAGGAACGCATACATGCGACAAGATGTACACTGAATCGCTTCTCCACACCCGCCGGGCATCGTACCTATTGATTTAGTGGGGACTGGGAATTATGCCCTATCCAATTAACTGACCGCTGGCTGCCTGCCTCTAATACTCACAGCACTTGGTACTCAAAGCACTCAGGTACTCACGCCACACTCGGGTACTCACGCTATATTACTCAGATACTAGCCCAATACTCAGGTACTCACCCGATAATCAGGCTCTCACCTCAGAAACTCAGGCACCCGCTACACACAGAATGCTCAGGTACTCACAGCACTCGGATACTCTAAGTACACAGGCGTTCCCAATACACAGGCACTCACAGTACACAGGCGCTCACAGTCCTCACAATACGCATGTACTCACAATACACAAGTACTCACAATACGCAGGTACTCAATACACAGGTACTCACAATACGCAGGTACTCACAATACGCAGGTACTCACAATACACAAGTACTCACAATACACAAGTACTCACAATACGCAGGTACTCACAATACACAGGTACTCACAATACGCAGGTACTCACAATACGCAGGTACTCACAATACACAGGTACTCACAATACACAAGTACTCACAATACGCAGGTACTCAATACACAGGTACTCACAATACGCAGGTACTCACAATACGCTTGTACTCACAATACACAATACACAAGTACTCAAAATACACAATTACTCACAATATGCAGGTACTCACAATACACAGGTACTCACAATACACAAGTACTCACAATACACAGGTACTCACAATACACAAGTACTCACAATACGCAGGTACTCACAATACACAGGTACTCACAATACACAAGTACTCACAATACACAGGTACTCACAATACACAAGTACTCACAATACACAGGTACTCAATACACAGGTACTCACAATACGCAGGTACTCACAATATGCAGGTACTCACAATACACAAGTACTCACAATACACAAGTACTCACAATACGCAGGTACTCACAATACACAGGTACTCACAATACACAAGTACTCACAATACACAGGTACTCACAATACGCAGGTACTCACAATACACAAGTACTCACAATACACAGGTACTCACAATACACACGTACTCACAATACGCAGGTACTCACAATACACAAGTACTTACAATACACAAGTACTCACAATACACAGGTACTTACAATACACAAGTACTCACAATACACAGGTACTCACTATACGCAAGTACTCACAATATGCAGGTACTCACAATACACAGGTACTCACAATACAAAGGTACTCACAATACACAAGTACTCACAATACGCAGGTACTCACAATACCCAAGTACTCACTATACGCAAGGACTCACAATACGCAGGTACTCACTATACGCAAGTACTCACAATACGCAGGTACTCACAATACGCAGGTACTCACAATAAACAGGTGCTCACAATACACAAGTACTCACAATACACAGGTACTCACAATACACAGGCACTCACAATACACAGTACTCACAATACACAATACTATCAGTCAATTCTTTACTATTTGTGTCTCTCTATACAACCACCTCTAATTGGACACTTGTATTGGTCAGTGACTCAGCCCTGCTGCTCCCTTAGCCTGTCTGTCACCCCCCCTCCTACTTTCCCTCTGCTCTGCAGACTTCCCTTACCAGCCGCCTCTCCCGGTCACAGTGCAATAAAAACTGTAAGGCAGTTTTCACACTGCTCCATTGCAAAAATGCAGCAAAAACAGTGTTGCTAGAGTGCTAGAGTTAGGTTTTTTTGTTGTGAAGGAAGGTAAGTTTGTGCAGGTTTGGCTGGAAGCCAAGCCTGTGTTGTTTTTATGGGTTAGGGTTGAGTGACTCATGGAGGCTGGTATGACTTACAGGCAGTATCTCTGAGACCTCCCCCTACTTCTATAAACATGCAGAAGGTTCTAGAAGGATGGGAATGGAGGGGAGGAGGAGCTGCCTGGAGTATTCTGAGGGCCCTGACCAATCCCCAATGCATGGGTTGGGAGGGGGCAGGCCCTCCTAAATACTCAGGGTCAGCCCAGCTGGGGCAGTGGAGTTTGTGTGGAAGATGGGGATGGAGTGTTAGGCTGGTGAAGGCCTTTGAGAGTAACTCCCTAGTCTGGGTGGGGGGGTGAACTCAGGCCTGGGTTTAGGTGCAGAAAGGACTCATCTTCAAGACACACATGGGAGCAAGAGAAGGACAGCAGAACACTATCTGGCAAATCTCCAAGGAGGAAGACAGCCAGGAGTGCTAGTGAGTGTTGCATTTAGAGGACTAAGAGGCATGTCTGAAGGGGCTGGGTGCAAGCAGTCTGGATGGATGCAGAATTAGTCTGGGAGGACTGTGGAGAGGTAGCCAGGAGGGCTAGTGAAACGGACAGCTGCAGCCAGATGGGCTGGCAGTGCCTAAAGAGGTGGTACTGGGATCAGTAGACACAGGAATAGGACAGCTATGCACTGAGACCTCTTTTCTGCTACACTACCAAAGGGGCCTGTGTTTCCTGCCTGCAAAGGGCACTTGCTCTGGATCTGACTGAGACTGTGTTGTAACATCTTTTCAGTGGTAGCTGGTCCTAGGAGATGTAGTCCTACATGTAAGGTTGTGCTGGAGGTAGAAGAGGAGAAGTGTATATATACTGGATGTATAAAGTTGTGTTCCTTAAGAATTCTGTGTTGATTAAGTGGGCATCCCATAATAACCCCACCCCCTATCCAAAGTCAACTCCCCTAATAAAGTACAAAAAAAACAAAGGACTGATTCCTGACTCCAGCGTGTGTGGGGAATTTGTGTGTCTGGCTGTGCAGGGTGGGAGATACTCATATTCACCAGCAGCATCTTCGAGGGGAGCGCTACACGCATATGCATTTTTGCTGTGGTGCGTTACATTTTTGATGCATTAATTCCACATTTGTGTTGTGTTTTTCCCCCAGACATGTGACTGGATAAAGCACATCCCACAGATGTGTTGCGCTTTTGATGCATTTTTGCTGCAGTTTCCATTGATTTTAATGGAGAGGTTTGCATTTGGTGGAGGGTTTTTACCACAGCAAATATGCAACAAAAATGCAGCAAGCAGGACTTTTAGAAAAACACAACTAACATTCAAAGGACCACTGTGAAGTGTTCCATAGAATTTAAAGAGATGCATTTTTCTTCCACTTTTTTTAACTGAAAGTGTGATCAAAAACTGATCAGTGTGAAAGGTCCCCTATGGGTTTGGGTTGAATGGAAGTGGATCCATCAGAATCTCTGAATCATAACATAACAAATGAGCTTGTAATTCATTTTGTTATGCTATGATTTGGAGATTCTGATGGATCCACCTCCATCCAACCAAAGCAGAGTGCATAAATAATCTCCAGAAATAACAAACTAACAAGTTAAAATGAATATAGCTAATCATCTGAAACAACTTTGAAAATGATTCAGAAAAACGAATATACAAAACAAATCCAAATATACCAAACAAATCCGAATAAATGAATCTAGCATAACAAATATGACAAAAGGAAATCAGGAACTTAATGAAAGGAAATTAAACAAAACAACATTTTCCATCATGCACATCTTTAACTCTTACTCAGCAAGGCGTATGTTGGTCCTGTTCAGAGGAACCACTGCTTCGAAACATTGAGCAAGGGTTTTCTCTACAGCACGCTGGCAGGTTGCAGTCTTTTCTACAGTGGCTGAGGCTATTTTCTAAAGGAAAAAAAAGAGTCATGTCCTTTTTTGGGGGAAGGTATTGGTGCAGAAGGTAAAGGTCAGAATGTGCCCCAAGACTTTGAACAACTTTAACTGATTTAAAATGAAAGTCCGGTTGGACTTTAAATTCGGAGACAGAAGTTAGGGGTACAGTGATAAGTGTCACAATTGGTCTCTTTGATTAAAAAAATAAATAAATACTGTGCACCCCAAAAGACTTAAAACAGATCAACATTAGCCCTTGTATTAGAGGAGAATTATTTTTAAAACTAAAACTTTCTTATTTTTGTATCCAAAATGTTGTACTAGTATTTATTGTTGGTTGTGAAAGAACTCTCAATTTCTACCTCTGATGACCAGCATAGTTTTGTTTTCTGCATCTCTGTTTTGTCTTTACATTTGTACTATTTATATAAAAAAACTGCATACAATTGTTGACAGCCAAACCATTTGCAAGAACAGTGCTGTTCTTGGAAAAAAACACAAAAGCAAACATGAAAAAAACAATTAATGTTTCAGAAAAGTGGATTTTTGTAAATTTGGAAAATTTTGTTTTATCAAGCTTAATCCTGTTGTTAAAGGAAATTAAGTGTTTTTGTATATAGCCAATAACTACCGGACTTTGGGGTGTCCGTGCCCCGCACCCGGACATTTGAAAAAAGTCCAGGTTCGGGTTCGGTATTCGGGTATTTTTCGTGCCTTTTCTAAAGCTGCAGGGCAGCCAATCAACAAGCGTTTCACTCATTTGCCCTTAGAAGCCATCACAGCCATGCCTACTAATGGCATGGCTGTGATTGGCCAGTGCATCATGTGACCCAGACTATTTTTGGCACCTGTTGAATAGCTGCAGGGCAGCCAATGAACAAGCATTTCACTCGTTTGCCCTTAGAAGCCATCACAGCCATGTCTACTATTGGCATGGCTGTGATTGGTCAGTGCATCATGTGACCCAGCCTCTATATGAGCTGGAGTCACGTATGCCGCATGTCACATTGTCTCAGGCTAGTGTAGGGAGAGCATGCTGCCGGCGCTGTGAGGGATAGATTACCGATCTAATATGATCTCGTCCTGCATTACAGACAGATTCCTGGCGATGCTGTGAGATGAAAGCTTAGCATTCTAAAACCATCTGATACTGGACTAGGAACAGTTTACTGGTGCTGTGAGGGATAGATTACCGATCTAATATGATCTCATCCTGCATTACAGACAGGTTCCTGGCAGTGCTGTGAGGGATAAGATTAGCATTCTAAAACCATCTGATACTGGACTAGGTACAGTTTACTAGTGCTGTGAGGGATAGATTACTGATCTAATATCATCTCATCCTGCATTACAGACAGGTTCCTGGCGGTGCTGTGAGGCAAAATATTAGCGTTCTAAAACCATCTGATACTGGACTAGGTACAGTTTACTTGTGCTGTGAGGGACAGATTATTGTTCTAAAATCATCTCATAGTGCTATAGGGAGAGGTTCCTGCTGCTCCTGTGAGGGACAGATTATTGTTCTAAAATCATCTCATCATAGTGCTATAGGGAGAAGTTCCTGCTTCTCCAGCGAGGGACAGATTATTGTTCTAAAATTATTTCATAGTGCTATAGGGAGAGGTTCCCACTGCTCCTGTGAGGGACAGATTATTGTTCTAAAATCATCTCATCATAGTGCTATAGAGAGAGGTTCCTGCTGCTCCTGTGAGGGGCAGATTATTGTTCTAAAATCATGTCATACTGCTAGAGGGAGAGGTTCCTGCTGCTGGTGTGAGGGACAGATTATTGTTCTAAAATCATCTCATAGTGCTATAGGGAGTGGTTCCTTCTGCTCCTGTGAGGGACAGATTATTGTTCTAAAATCATCTCATAGTGCTAGAGGGAGAGGTTCCTACTGCTCCTGTGAGGGACAGATTATTGTTCTAAAATCATCTCATAGTGATATAGGGAGAAGTTCCTGCTGCTCCTGTGAGGGACAGATTATTGTTCTAAAATCATCTTATCATAGTGCTACAGGGAGAGGCTCCTGCTGCTGGTGTAAGGGACAGATTATTGTTCTAAAATCATCTCATAGTGCTACAGGGAGAGGTTCCTGCTGCTCGTGTGAGGGACAGATTAATGTTCTAAAATCATATCATACTGCTAGAGGGATAGGTTCCTGCTGCTGGTGTGAGGGACAGATTATTGTTCTAAAATTAACTCATAAGAGTGCTATAGGGAGAGGTTCCTGCTGCTGGTGTGAGGGAAAGATTATTGTTCTAAAATCATCTCATAGTGCTATAGGAAGAGGTTTGTGCTGCTCCTGTGAGGGACAGATTATTGTTCTAAAATCATCTCATAGTGCTATAGGGAGAGGTTCCTGCTGCTCCTGTTAGGGACAGATTAATGTTCTAAAACCATCTCATTATAGTGCTACAAGGAGAGGTTCCTGCTGCTCCTGTGAGGGACAGATTATTGTTCTAAAATCATCTCATACTGCTAGAGGGAGAGGTTCCTGTTTCTCCTGTGAGGGACAGATTATTGTTCTAAAATCATCTCATCATACTGCTAGAGTGAGAGGTTCCTGCTGCTGGTGTGAGGGACAGATTATTGTTCTAAAATCATATCATACTGCTAGAGGGAGAGGTTCCTGCTGCTCCTGTGAGGGACAGATTATTGCTCTAAAATCATCTCATAGTGATAGAGGGAGAGGTTCCTGCTGCTGGTGTGAGGGACAGATTATTGTTCTAAAATCATATCATACTGCTAGAGGGAGAGGTTCCTGCTGCTCCTGTGAGGGACAGATTATTGCTCTAAAATCATCTCATAGTGATAGAGGGAGAGGTTCCTGCTGCTCCTGTGAGGGACAGATTATTGTTCAAAACTCATCTCATAGTGCTATAGGGAGAGGTTCCCGCTGCTGGTGTGAGGGACAGATTATTGTTCTAAAATCATCAAATAGTGCTATAGAGAGAGGTTCCTGCTGCTCCTGTGAATGACAGATTATTGTTCTAAAATCATCTCATACTGCTAGAGGGAGAGGTTCCTGTTTCTCCTGTGAGGGACAGATTATTGTTCTAAAATCATCTCATCATACTGCTAGAGTGAGAGGTTCCTGCTGCTGGTGTGAGGGACAGATTATTGTTCTAAAATCATCAAATAGTGCTATAGAGAGAGGTTCCTGCTGCTCCTGTGAATGACAGATTATTGTTCTAAAATCATCTCATACTGCTAGAGGGAGAGGTTCCTGTTTTTCCTGTGAGGGACAGATTATTGCTCTAAAATCATCTCATTATAGTGCCATAGGGAGAGGTTCTTGTTGCTCCTGTGAGGGGCAGATTATTGTTCTAAAATCATCTCATACTGCTATAGGGAGAGGTACCTGCTGCTCCTGTGAGGGACAGATTATTGTTATAAAATCATCTCATCATAGTGCTATAGGGAGAGGCTTCTGCTGCTCTTGTGAGGGACAGATTATTGTTCTAAAATCATCTCATTATAGTGCCATAGGGAGAGGTTCCTGCTGCCCCTGTGATGGACAGATTATTGCTCTAAAATCATATCATACTGCTAGAGGGAGAGGTTCCTGCTGCTCCTGGGAGGGACAGATTCTTGTTCTAAAATCATCTCATAGTGATAGAGGGAGAGGTTCCTTCTGCTCCTGTGAGGGACAGATTATTGTTCTAAAATCATCAAATAGTGCTATAGGGAGAGGTTCCTGCTTCTCCTGTGAGGGACAGATTATTGTTATAAAATCATATCATAGTGCTATAGGGAGAGGTTCCTGCTGCTCCTTTGAGGAACAGATTATTGTTCTAAAATCATCTCATAGTGCTAGAGGGAGAGGTTCCTGCTGCTCCAGTGAGGGACAGAATATTGTTCTAAATGATTTCATACTGCTAGAGGGAGAGGTTCCTGCTGCTCCAGTGAGGGACAGAATATTGTTCTAAATGATTTCATACTGCTAGAGGGGGTAGATTCCTGCTGCTCCTGTGAGGGACAGATTATTGTTGTAAAATCATCTCATCATAGTGCTATAGGGAGAGGTTCCTGCTCCTGTGAGGGACAGATTATTGTTCTAAAATAATCTCATACTGCTAGAGGGAGAGGTTCCTGCTGTTCCATTGAGGGACAGATTATTGTGCTAAAACCATCTCGTACTGCTAGAGGGAGAGGTTACTGCTGCTCCTGTTAAGGACAGATTATTGTTCTAAAATCATCTCATCATAGTGCTAGAGGGAGAGGTTACTGCTGCTCCTGTTAAGGACAGATTATTGTTCTAAAATCATCTCATCATAGTGCTATAGGGAGAGGTTCCTGCTGCTCCAGTGAGGGACAGAATATTGTTCTAAATGATTTCATACTGCTAGAGGGGGTAGCTTCCTGCTGCTCCTGTGAGGGACAGATTACTGTTGTAAAATCATCTCATCATAGTGCTATAGGGAGAGGTTCCTGCTCCTGTGAGGGACAGATTATTGTTCTAAAATCATCTCATACTGCTAGAGGGAGAGGTTCCTGCTGTTCCAGTGAGGGACAGATTATTGTGCTAAAACCATCTCGTACTGCTAGAGGGAGAGGTTACTGCTGCTCCTGTTAAGGACAGATTATTGTTCTAAAATCATCTCATCATAGTGCTAGAGGGAGAGGTTCCTGATGCTCCAGTGAGGGACAGATTATTGTTCTAAATGATTTCATACTGCTAGAGGGGGTAGCTTCCTGCTGCTCCTGTGAGGGACAGATTATTGTTGTAAAATCATCTCATCATAGTGCTATAGGGAGAGGTTCCTGCTGCTCCTGTGACAGACAGATTATTGTTCTAAAATCATCTCATACTGCTAGAGGGAGAGGTTCCTGCTGTTCCAGTGAGGGACAGATTATTGTTCCAAAATCATCTCATACTGCGAGAGGGAGAGTCCTCGTCGTCCTTGGAGAGGGATATCGTGATACTACTCTACTAAA
>BLSH010081420.1:225393-243315 GCA_018402905.1 Glandirana rugosa
ATACTCTACTAAAATCTTGTTATTAGACAGGGAGTGTCCTCGTCGTCCTTGGAGAGGGATATCGTGATACTACTCTACAGATTAGTGTTCTAAAATCATTTCATAGTGTTAGAGGGAGAGGTTCCTACTGCTGGTGTGAGGGACATATTATTGTTCTAAAATCATCTCATCATAGTGCTATAGGGAGAGGTTCCTGCTGCTCCTGTGAGGGACAGATTATTGTTCTAAAATCATCTCATAGTGCTATAGGGAGAGGTTCCTGCTGCTACTGTGAGGGACAGATTATTGTTCTAAAATCATCTCATACTGGTGTAGGGAGAGGTTCCTGCAGGTGTGAGCGGTGAATTTCTTGCACAAAAATAAAGTGCATCTACGTTGCTTTTTTCCAAAAAAAAAAAGAAGAATTTATTATTTTTTTTGTATTAGTTTCTTCACATTGTCTCCCACCTGGTCCCTTGATGAAAACTCAGAGTTGGCACATGAACCCCATGGCCATCTTTCTTTCACCACCCCACCTTGTAAGTCAGCCAAGCAGTCTGAGCCCCAAGTCATGCAGCAGTCTCTTATGCTTTTTGATGACTCCTGGTGTGCTTTCCGTGGCCCATCCACTTAGCCCTGCCCCATTAGTGGAAGACATTGAGTGCACCGATGTCCAACCTCTTCTGCTGCAGGATGTGGAAATAGAAACACTACCGCAGCACGTCTCTGATGATGACAAAACACAGGTGCCAACTGCTGCGGCTTTCCACAGTGTGCAGACTGACAAGGAGGGCAGTGGTGAAGGGTGGGTGGAAGATGATGTGGAGGAGGATGATGAGGTCCTAGACCCCACATGGAATGAAGGTCATGCGAGTGACGTGTGCAGTTTGGAGGAAGAGGTGGTGGTCGCACAAAGGCACCAGCACAGCAAAAGAGGAAGCAGGTTGCAAAAACGGAGCGACCATCCCCTAGACAGTATGCCTGCTATTACCCACCGCACCCAGGGACCTAGCACACCAAAGGCAGCTCAAAGGCTTTCCCCGGCGTGACAGTTCTTCAGACAATGTGCTGACGACAAGACACGAGTGGTTTGCATGCTGTGCAATGAGAGCCTGAAGCGAGGCACAACCTGCATGACCAGTCATCTACATGCAAAGCACGAGCTGCAGTGGAATAAGCACCTCAAAATCCAAGAAAGGTCTCAGTCTCCTCCTGCTTCCTCTTCTGCTGATGCCTCAGCCCCCTCCTCCACCTCTACAGTGCCAGTGTCACCTGCTACCCAGCAAACAGACCATATGACAGCAACGCCACCATGTCCGCCACCGTCCTTAAGCATCTTCACACGGTCCCATGGAAGCTTACAGCTCTCCATCTCCCAAACACTGGAGAGAAAGAGGAAGTACCCCCCTAAGCACACACGATCCCTGGCCCTGAATGCCAGCATTTCCAAATTCCTGGCCTTTGAAATGCTGTCATTCCGTCTGGTGGACATGGACAGTTTTTTAAAAGCTGATGGCGTTGGCTGTCCTACAGTACGTGTTTCCCAGCCGCCACTACTTTTCCTAACGAGCCATCCCTTCCCTGCACAAACAAGTCGGGGATGAGATCAAGTGTGCACTGCGCAATGTCATCTGTGGCAAGGCCCACATAACCACTGATACGTGGACCAGTAAGCACGGGCAGGGACACTATATCTCGCTAACTACACACTGGGCAAATGTAATGGCGGGTGGGCCTGAGGCGGCTAGCCATTTGGCTCATGTCCTTTTGCCACCGAGGATTGCAGGGCATTTATCTTTGTCTCCTGTTGCCTCCTCCTCCTACTGCACTTCCTCCTCCTCTACCACCTCCTCATACGCTCAGCGTAACACCTTCACCACCAACTTCAGCACATCCGAGGGAAACGACAGCAGGCTGTTTTAAAACTGATATGTTTGGGGGATAAACCCCACACTGCGCAGCAGCTGTGGACGGGCATTGAACAACAGACCGATGAGTGGTTGTTGCCACTGAGCCTCAAGGCTGGCCTGGTGGTGTGCGATAATGAGTGAATTCTCGTAGCAGCTCTGGGCCTAGCCGGTTTGACGCACATCCCTTGCGTGGCGCATGTGCTGAATTTGGTGGTGCAGAAATTTCTAAAAAACTACCCGGATATGTCAGAGCTGCTGCAGAAAATGCAGGCCGTCTGTATGTGCTTTCGGCGTTCTCACCCTGCTGCTGCTCGCCTGTCTGCGCTGCAGCGGAACTTCGGCCTTCCCGCTCACTGCCTCCTATGCTACGTGCCCACACATGCACATGCTAGAGAGACTGTGCGAGCAGCAGCAGGCAATAGTGGAGTTTCAACTGCAGCATGCACGGGTCAGTCGCTCTGTGGAACAGCACCACTTCACCACCAACGAGTGGGCCTCCATGCGAGACCTGTGCACCATTTTGCAGTGTTTCGAGTACTCCACCAACATGGCCAGTGCCGATGATGCTGTTCTCAGCGTTACTATCCCACTTCTATGTCTCCTTGAAAAAACACTTGACAAAACACTTTGGGCGATGATGGAAGAGGATGTGGCAGGGGAGGAGGAAGAGGGGTCATTTCCACGGTTATCAGGCCAGTCATTCACAAGTGGCTCAGAGGGTGGGTTCCTGCACCAGCATAGGCCAGGTAAAACATTTTCAAGCCAGGGCACAGTTCTGGAGGATGAGGAGGACAAGGATGATGAGGAGGAGGAACCGTGTTCACAGCAGGGTGGCACCCAATGCAGCTCCTGGTCATCACTGGAGCGTGGCTGGGGGGATACGGAGGACACAGATGATACACCTCCCACAGAGGACAGCTTGTCTTTGCCTTCGTCACAGTCTGGCACACATGAGCGACTACATGCTGCAGTGCCTGTTCAATGACAGCCGAGTTGCACACATTGTAACTTGTGCTGATTACTGGGTGGCCATCCTGCTGGATCCCCGTTACAAGGACAATGTGCCGTCCTTAATTCCCTCACTGGACCGGAAGATGCACGACTAGAAGCGAACGCTGGTAGATGCTCTGCTGAGGGCATTCCCAAATGACACCGGGGGCTCAGTGGAAGCACAAGGCGAAGGCGGAGGAGGAGGAAGAGGTTGCCAACGCAGCTGTGGCAACTGATGGGTCTGCCCCATTCAACTTCTGGGTCTCCAAATTGGGCACATGGCCTGAGCTTGCCCTTTATGCCTTGGAGTTGCTGGCCTGCCCTGCAGCCAGTGTATTGTCTGAACGTGTGTTTAGCACGGCAGGGCGCGTTATCACAGACAAGCGCAGCTGCCTGTCCACAGCCAACGTGGACACGCTAACGTTTATTAAAATGAACCCGGCATGGATCCCACAAGACTTGTCTGTACCTTGTGCAGAATAGACATTTAGACCTTGTGCAGAATAGACATTTAGACCGGCCTCACACAGCCATTTGTATACTTGTTTTTTTCAATGTGTCTCAATATTTTGGGGGCTACCCCAATTAGAAAAAAAAAACAAACAAACAAAAAACAGTGTTGGCTACCTCCTCCTCCTCCTCCACGGCCACTTCCTCCTAGACCACCACGGTCACGGCCTACTCATCCTCCTACTCCACATCCACCTCCTCCTCCATTTTTTTTGTATGTAATTTTAAGTTATTTCCCTATCCACGTTTGTTTGCAGGGCACTTGTCCTACTCTTACCCGCATTTTGCTTCCTTTTGCAGCCTTCTAGCCCTTTCCAGGACTTTTTTACAGCCATTTTTGTGCCCAAAAGTTCGGGTCACCATTGACTTCAATGGGGTTCGGGGTCCGGGGTCAAGTTCGGGACCGAACCCGAACTTTTTCACGAAGTTCGGCCTAACGATACGAACCCGAACATCCAGGTGTCCGCTCAACTCTACCAGTGACCCATTCCTTTCCCTCTGTTCATATGAAACCACAACATACAAGGCCATCCACAACATCGCCCCCCCAGCTACATCACCAACCTCATCTGCAGATATCGCCCAAATCGTCCCCTCCGCTTCTCCCAGGACCTCCTGCTCTCTAACTCCCTTATTACCTCCTCCCATGCTCGCATTGAGGACTTCTCCACATCCTCTCCCATCCTCTGGAAATCCCTGCCCCGGTATGTCTGATCATCCCCTACCTTGTCCACCTTTAGGAGATCCCTGAAAACTCATTTATTTAGGGAAGCCTATCCCTCACCCACCTAAGAACTGTACCTGAGCCACACCCATCAACCTAACCCCTGCAGCTACTACCTTTTATACCACCACCCCCTACCTTTAGAATGCAAGCTCTACTAGCTGGGCCCCCCTGTCCCTTCTGTTTTGAACTGTATTGTAATTGTGATGTCCCCCCTCTACATTGTGAAGTGCTGCATAAATCGTAATAATAATGTGGTTTCAATTATGGACAGACAATCTGAAAGAAAATAACTTTTGATGTGATGCGTCTAAACCCATAATGATATGTATTGTCTCAAGGATGCACCTATTATTGAAATTTTATAGAAATAATGAATAAAACAAAAATGGAATATCAACTAAAAACACATAAACCTTTTTATAAAACATGCCTAAAATGATTTAAGTTTCACTTAATACATAGCTAAACCTAGTGCACCCAGAAGCTTGATCTTATCATACATTTAGCAACACTGCTTACAGTATGATTTATTTTATTATTAAATTCCTAAGTTTCTCATGCAGTAGATGTAACTATCAAGGTTCAGGTCTGTAGCATTATATATATAAAGGCAGCACAATATATTTTGAAAGCAAATGCACTTGATTAAACCATTTTGCCCTGACTTGGGCAACAACATTAATAGGGAAAGATATACTCAATTAAGCTATATGCATCTCATTAAAGGAATTGTTAAATTAGCACAAAATAATTCTTAAAAGACTTGAAGGATGTCAGCTTCCTCCACTGGGCCAAACATGTTTCCTTTTAGCTGCTCATCTGATATCTTCCTTGCAGCTAGGACTCATTGTACTCCAGACTAATCAGGCTAATAAATATAGACAATGGAACAAAGAGAAAAATAACTAGCTAGCTAATCGTATTATGTTTTTCTAGACAGTAAATTAGAAGTTATAAAGTACCTCACAAACAAAGGCACTAAATAAAAATAAAAAATAGCAGTCTAGCACATATATTGTAGATGCCATTTTTTTTTTTCAAGAAGTTTTATTGAGGCATTGGATGACATAGGTACAAATGCAAAGAGTAAGATTACAAAAGATTGCATGCCTAATTTTGTCAATATGGTAATACTTACACATAATATATATGATAACAGTAACCAAAACAATAGATACTTTAATGGGCTGAGCTGCTGGGAAGGTTTGATATTATGAGGGGGAGAGGAAAGACGGGGATGGGGCTGGAGAAGAGGCCTTAAATGATCTGAAGGCAGAGGGGGGGGGGGGAGAACATCCCCGGAGTCCCGGCAACCTCAATAACGGATGCCTTGGGCCCCGGGGAGGAAGTCACCCCTGACATCATTAATAGGAATAAGAGAACAACCAATGAGGACACATCCAGGAGGAATGGGTAGTTGGATGGATCTAAGAATGAAAGTGGAGACCATCTCCCCACCGCGGGTTGGTGGTGGGGGTTTCGCATAGGTCAAATGAACCCTAACAAGATGAGTAAGATTATATCTACACCCGGTAATTGTGGTCTAGAGTCCTGGATCCACAGTGAGTGGGGTGTGAATCTCTTGGCAGCCATAAAGGTCCCTGAGGATATCAAAGTAGGAGAGAGGGCATTTGATGAAGGAGGCAGATTCCTCTGAAGACAAAGTTTTGGTTATAAAAGTTTGCCACTTCTGTAACAATTTCTCCCTAGAAGAGGGGTGTGAGAAGTCCACATGCTAGCCTTTCCCTGAAGAGCACTGTTAGAAGATCTTTTTTGATTTGGGTGATAGAGGGTTTGGATGGATGTACCCAATTGTGTAAAATATTTTTCCTGGTCGCCAATAAAGCATGCAGAATTCAGGTTTTATGGGTGGAGTAAGGTCCTTTAGCAGATGACAGGAGGGAGGAAGGGTCCCAAAAGCCAAATACCAGAAGCAGAGGGTCTTTGGGTAGTTGTAGTGTCGTGATGGCTGTAATGTATGACAGCACTTGGTCCCATAGGTGGGAAATGTGATGGCAGTTCCAGAAGTGATGGGCCAGGGTGGGCCGGGGATGAGAACAGAGTGGGCAAGAGGCACTTTTAGGGTCCGATTTATCATGCCAGTAAGGGATATGAGCTCTGTGTATTATCTTCAGCTGAGTCTCTCTCCATTGCTCACTGGGGGTGAGCTGTAGGACTGAGTTATAGCACTCCAGAATCTGGTCTGCTACATTTTCCATGGGAAAGTCTTTAGACCAGTTGGATTGTCTTGAGGTAGCAGGAGAAGTGCAGGCGTGTAGCTGTAGGGGTTTATAGATATCTGAGACTGAGTATGATTTTCTGTTTATCAAATTGTCCAGGAAGCATGCTCTGAATCTGGATGAGGCGACGGTGACAGTGGAATGCAAGAAACTGATACACTGGTTGTGGTGGAAGCTATGTGTTTGTGGTAAAGCATATCTCCAAGCAATAGTCTGGAAGGGTAGGGGGGTACTCTTTGAGGGGTCGCACAGCATCACAAAAGTTTCCAGGCCATTTTTATTCCATATTTGGAAGGCTTTGTGCTCCACTCCTGAAGGGAAGTCAGGGTGACCCCGGATGGATAGGTAGCTGGAGATGGTCGATGGGAGTGCGAGTAATTTGCGGGTCTCTCTCCATGCAATAGAGGTGTCTCTAAGAAGTAAATTGTGTAGCAACGTAGGGGTCAGGGTTTTCCACCGGGTGTGCAATAAGGCTGGTAGCGAGTAGGGATGGACCATTTTTGATTCCAGTGCAAATTGGAGTATTTGGAAGAGTGCGTAATCCAATCTAGTCCAATCCTTATTAAACAAGCCAAATTATAAAGTCTTACATTGGGCATGTTAGCGCCTCCTTCGCTCCTGGGGAGATGTGTTTTTTTTTAGAGCTGTACGGGGTCTCTTACCGTGCCAAATGAATTGGGTAAATATGCTATTCAGCTTTTTGACGTCCTTATGTTTCATCAATAGGAGTAGTGTTTGTAGCGGGTACAAAAGTCGGTCAAAAGAGACCATTTTAATCAGGTGACATCTCCCCAAAAGCGTAAGAGGAAGATCCATCCAGCTGGTCAATTCTCTATTGATCTTCTCAAGGATTGGTGGATAATTTAGAGAGTATAGGGAGGCGGGTGTTTTCCCAATTTTTATCCCAAGATAAGAAATGTGGGACGGAGCTATTAGGAAGGGTGAATTGTGTAACCACTGTGGATTTCTATGGGGGCCTAGAAGTAATACCTCGCTTTTCTCATAGTTTATTCGGAGACCTGAGCAATCCTTGAAATTATCAAAGATGCCCTTGATAGTGTGGATGTCCATGGAGGGACGTGAAGAGAAAATAAGCACGTCGTCCGCAAACAGTGCAGAGCGAAGCTCATCTGTTCCTACCTGAATACCATGTAGGGTGGCTATGTGCAATATATGCCTTGACAGGGGTTCTATAGCCAGATTGAATAGAAGGGGTGAGAGAGGGCACCCTTGTCTAGTGCCTTTGAAAAGTCTAAATTCCTTACTCATCTGACCCTCAATGAAGAGTCTTGCCGAAGGAAGGGCATACATTTGCTGATGAAGTGAAGTCCAGCCTGGTCAGCACCATGAATAGCCAGTCAAAGTTGACGTTGTCAAAGGCCTTATCCGCGTCTAAGGTGATGATGGCTCTATCTGATCGAGGGTTTTTCATAGCTTCCTCTAGGACCACCATCACCTTCCTAATGTTCAGCGATGCAGTCCGGCCTTTGACAAAGCCTGACTGGGCAGGGTGAATGATAGAGGGGATAATGATCGCTAGTCTGTTTGCCACTATTTTCGACATGATTTTAGCATCCAGGTTTAAGAGGGAGATAGGCCGGCAGGATCTGGGTTCTAGGGGGTCTGTCCCTTTTTTCTCAAGTAATTTTATTGTGGCTTGGTTACTAGTTTGAGGGTATGTGCCTCCTGCCCAGATACCCCTGTAAACCTTTAGTAGGGTGGGACTAATGGAGTTATTTAGGGCTTTATAAAATTTGCCGGTAAAACCATCTGGGCCAGGTGCTTTGGCTGAGGGGAGATGTTGGATTGTTTTTTGAACTTCCTGAATGGTAACTGGGGCATTCAGTGCTAACAATTGGTCCAGTGATATTTTTGGTAAATCAAGGGCGTCTAAGAATTGTAGTGCCTTCGTTTCTATAGTTTCTAGTAGTCTAAAATTACTTACGTTATGTCTTGGGGCTGTGTACGAACTGTACCTGTCTTATCCCTCAGTGCAGTAATGTGTGTGGGCTTATATGGTCCTTTGCATAGTCTTGCTAATAATTTTCCGGCTTTATTACCATATTTGTAATGCTCTGCGTCCGCCTGAGCTCGCTTGGAAATTTCTATCGCATCCGCCCATAAATCAAAGTTTCTTTTGGCCTCATTCCATTCCTGCCTGTTCTGTTGAGTGTTGGTGGCTGCTAGCACACCTTGGGCTGATATGAGTCTGGAGCTTGCCTCCTTGAAATTGTGGAGGGAGTGTTTTTTATATGAAGAGGCATAGAAGATTATTCTACCCCTGATATACGCCTTCCCCGATTCCCAAAATAGATTTGGGTTACTCGAGTGGTTCCCATTAGTGAGTTCATAGTCCTTCCAGGCTTTGGCTAAGAACTGAATGAAATCAGTGTGTTTAGCTAGGTGGGAAGGAAAGCGCCAGGGACGGTTTTGCTGGTGAGCAGCGGAGCTGTTAAGCGTGAGGGATATGGGGGTATGGTCAGAAATGGACATGGCATGTATTTCTGTCATTTGCCTTAAGGGGGATTATGTCTTCACCTTAGGAGAGTAAAAGGTGAATTCCCTGTCTATGGGATGCTGTAGCCTCCATAGGTCCACCAGCTGGAGGGAGTCCACAGTGGAGTTTAGCAATGTAGGTCCTTTGATCGTACGGTTTTTGGTTGAATGGGGGTGGGGTGTTATCTTATCGTCTAGAGGGTTCATGATAGAGTTGAAGTCGCCTCCTATTATGTGAGTAACCGCGGGGAGTTTGAGGATGTGGGTAGAGAGATTGGTGAAAAATTGGCTATCAGGGTTGTTGGGGGCATAGACACTGGTCATTTTTAGTTCCCTGGAGCCGTATTGAACATGAATTGTGGCTACGCGTCCCTGGGAGTCTGTGTCTGAAGACAATATTTTGCCTGGGAAGTTTTTATGGACTAGGATGCCCACCCAAAGTTTTTTCATGCGATAGAAATCCCTGGACAGTAGATGTGCTTCCTGTATGAGAGCTATATCAGTTTTAAGGCGCTGGAGGTGTCGCAGAATTTTGTTTCATTTGTTAGGAGAGCCAAGCCTCTTGACATTCCATGTCACCACTCTTAAATTTGGGGGAGCCATCATGTGTGTGGGTAATGGTATCCTGGTGAAAGAGGTACTAATAGTATTTTTCGGTGGGAATTTCCAATATGTCAACTACCTGAGTCCTGGATTGGTAATGGGGGGGGGGGGGTAGTCTCGTTGACTCTTTCGTGCTGGGGTAGACAATTGCGGCCAGAAAGTAGGGAAGGGTGGGGGGGTAACTACAACATGTAAGGCAAAACGTATCATACTCGTGTGCTTCCTTTTCTTCCACATGGTATCGTTGCTGTGAACAACTCCCAATTAAGACGGGTAGCCTTAATCAGAATTCGGTTAGGATAGTATTTTTTTTTCTTTTTAGTAGCTTTTAGACCCAGGGTGTGGGGGGTTGTGGCCTTGAAAGGAGGCCCCTGCGTCCCTGAGGACGGGAGAAAAAGTTGTGGGATGCCCATGTGGAAGAGAGAGCAGTGTACAACATATTTATCAAGAACCGTGCCTGAGCACTTGGTAAGGAGTACATAAATTACCGTAGGAGTTTGCCAGCCTGTTATGGCAGAACAGGATGGCAAGGCCAGGGCTAACACCATAAACATGTCAAAGTAACATTAACGTGGAGAGGGTAACATTTAACAACAGTAGAGTTATGAGGCAGAATTGCCAATGTAGTCCCCGGTGAAAAATGAGTCATGGAAACAAGAATAATAGGTAATAGTGCATGGTCATAACCCTGGTGCTTTAGCCTGAGTGAGGCAATACCAATACATAGAGAGTGTCAGGTGGGTCGTTGGGCTGAGTGGTTCATCCCAGATTGCTTAAAACTTTTTGGGGCGTCCTTCCTGGGGCTCCTTTGTTCCAGGGAGCGGGTTGCAGAGAGGTCCCTATGAACTGCTGCTGCATAGGTGACTGGCTGTAGAGTATGTATGAATCTCTCTGCTTCCTGCGGGCTATAGAATGAGTGTTGTTCCCCAGAGGGCGATTTAAGTCACAAGATGGCCGTAAAGGCTAGAGTGAATTTTATGTTGAGTTTATCAAGGTCGGTGCAGACCCCCTGGAAAATTTTTCTTTTTCTGGCCACTTCTGCCGAATAATCAGCAAATATAAGAATTTTGACCCCATTTATCATCAGTTTTTTTTGTTGTCTGTATTTTTGCAAAATGGTGTTTTTGTCAGCATAGTTCAATCACTTTGCTATAATGGGTCTGGGATTTGGTTTGTCTGTGGACAGAGGGCCCAGACAATGGGCGCGTTCCACCAGGCATGTTCCTTGGAGGCCCAGGGCTTCTGGAATTTTCATAGAACAAAAGTTATTAAGAGCTTGTGAATGTAGGGATTCTGGGACTCCCACAAAGCGGAGATTGGACCTCCTGGATCTATTTTCTTGATCTTCCAGCTTCTCCACTATGGCTTTTAACTGCTTGTCCTGAGCTTGATCTGAGTCCTATGTCTGATAGAGCTTGTCCTCTATGTGAGAGATGCGCTGTTCAGCCTCTGTGATTCTGGCCTTATGCTCCCTCAGTTCCTTGTGAATTAGCTGCATGCCTGCCTGAACTGCTTTCTTCACTGAAGCGGAGATGGTGGGGGCTAGGAGTGCAGCTACCGCCTGAGCAATGAGCTCCGTGCTGTGGGATTCCTGTGCTGTGGTGACTGGGGCGGCGTGCTCACTCACCTCCATTACATGCGGCGCGGCCTGTTCTCCCTGCTCTACAGGGCGGTGTGGCTGGGTCGAATGCGCCCCCGGTTTGTCCAGGTACCTGTCCATTGCGACGGGAGGTATCTCCGTGAGGGCTGCTGAAAGGCTCAGTCCCAATTTTATAAGCCGGATTGTGGGTATCGCCGCAAGAGCTGATGTAGCAGGCAGCTACTCCATCAGGCGCCGGAACCGGAAGATCATAGATGCCATTTTAATAAGTGCATTCTGAAGCTCATCTATACTTTCTTCCCCATTAAAATTGGTGACAGTTATTATGGGGAATAACAAATATCAATTTTGAATAAGACTGGGATCCCAATATCTTGCTTACAAACATGGGTGGCTTATTCATATCATTTTCCCATTAGAATGGTTTCTACTAGTAGTAAAAAGGCCAGATATAAATTGCATTTGGGATTCTAAGAACACTATGAAACTCAAAGCTTGAATATATTCATGTCCTGGTAAATCTGTAAAGTAGACCTGGCAAGGCTATGGGCACTCAAATATTTACAAATTATTAACATGTAGTAAACAAAGCCCTTTCTGACCTACAGTCACAATCCATCTTCAAACTTCGTTATAGAAACAATATCAAATCAATTATACCAGGTTAGTAATTTCCTCACTTCCCTCTTCCTGTGTATTTGCTCTGTATTTAGTATAGGGAACAGAAGGCTGGTAGGCTGCCAACTCATTACTGGCAGGGTTGAGATAAGCTACAGGGAGAAAATGAAGGTAGAACTTCAGATGCAAATGTTCACTATGAATTACTCCACAATAGCTGCAGTTACAGAGATCAGTGAGGGGTTATTTCATATTTCTTTTACATCGTGTAAAAGCAACCTTGTTACCAATGTAAACAAATAATATAGAGAAGCTCACTATAAAAAAAAAATATATAAATACCTTTCCTGCTGTCTGAGACCAAATGGAGATGCACATGTTGAATGCACAGGAATTCAATTTTTCTTCAGACAGAGTTATAATTGATCTGTTCACTCCACTCCCTTGTATCAGTAATCTGGAGATCTATGGACACATTTTGCTTACATTTTGTAATACAAGAAAGTTATTCTCAGACAACTGTTGGCTATTTGCTGTATCTTTTGCACAGTAAGTCTGATGTGTTAAATTGTCAGCTTCAAACCTATGATCGGGCTCAGATTTCTAAATATAATGACAGAATATTTTATAAAATGATGCCAGCAATAGCTGATCAATAACATTAAAATATTTGGTTTTGAAGAGTTTAACCCTTACAGTACAAATTATAGTGGAACCAGTTTTAGAAATTACATATTAGTTGTATAGCCCTTACAAAGCCACAATAACAAATGCTGAAATAAACAAGTCCTAGAAATAGATGAAAAGGTTGCACATTACAATTGGTAACACTTAGCAAATTTGTGTCAAAATAATAGCAATAGTAAGAACTTTAACTGAGCACATCATTTGTACATTTTATTTCAGAATCCGTATTTGTCTGCAAAGCTCACATCCTGTATTTTAATCGGTCACGATGTCCTTTGAAATTTGATCAAATGAGAATTATGTAGCCAAGATCTCTACTTGCTAGATATAATTATAAGCAGTGATCATCAGTGGTCTGCCAATTTTTTAAAGTTGATATCCAGGATATATACGTACAGTTTTTGCAAACTTGGTCTAATATCTGGAGGTTCATGGGGGATGCTGTAAATCAGTGTAGTAGTCTACACAATATACAGGAAAGCTGTGATCTTCCGGGTTCTGTGCAAGCAATTTCTCCTCTGCACACCTACCACAGAGGATCATGTATTCGGCACCTCTGTCATTTATATATCGCCTTGTACAATATATTTTTCAGTGGATAAAAGGCATTTGCTGATTAGACAAGATGGAGAGAAGGGGAGGTGATATCATGATGTCTAGCTCATCCAACCTGAGAATGGCTTGTATTCATTGGAAAAACACAAGGTATTGATCCCCAGTGGCCATTGTTTAGAGGGGAAGTGTTCAAACAGGGCCTGGAAGATAAGGGCTTTTGCTGTATGTAGCATTGACTACTACAGTGATTTATGGCATCTCCATTAGCCCTCTGGACATGAGATACACATTCTTACACCAGGCCAAGCTACCTCAAAGTAAGTATAGAAACAATATGATTTCAGCTTTATACACATGGCAACATTCTTTTATCCCCACTACTCATTTATGCACTTAGCAGAAAAATATGTCAATTAGCCTTATGAATGGATAACTCTTTTCTTATTGCATAGATTGTTTCTTTTTCTGTTCAAATTGTTTATTGATATCATATCAAAAAGGAACAAGGAGAATTCTCCAATGTAAGGTGAACAATACAGTGTATACAATGGTCAAATAATACAGGAGAAAGGAACATTGGTACTAGGAGCTCATAGTGATATAGAATGTAAACATAAATATAGGAGCACAAGGCCTCTAGGGTGTTAAATGGCACACAACTAAAATACATGGTAAAATAAGTGTAGGAGGGAGTTATCACTAGTGAGCAAGAGACAGACAAAAAAGTTGTCCCATTATATCACTCTACCAATGGTACAAAGTAGAAAAAAAAAGGATGGCATACTGGATGAAGGGGATGTTAGATGATTTCATATACGGAATATGACTCCTGGAGTGTTCGGATTTGAATCGCATATACCCTCATATAATGATAGGCTGTCAAGGGATTAGTGTGTGCGTATAACTGTTTGAGCAAAGTGTGCAATCTGGAGATAACGAAAACCCTCACCAATTGGAATCTGAGCCTGTTCCTGTAAAGCGGGGAATGTTTTCAGGGAGTAGCTGGTAACAAGGTTGTAGATATGACTTAAACCCAATGAGGACCAAACTTGGAATGAGATTGGGTCGAGAAAAGCAGTATAAAAGCCTGGGTGGTTAAAATAGAGAGTAGTGGGGTATGCAGGGATGCTAGTTTAACTGGACCCCGTTGTTTATCCCAAAGTTGGAGGGAATGCTGGGTTACAGGGTTTGCTATGGGGCCATGATCAGATTGGGGCATCCACAACAAATTATTTACCGATAGAGGGTGTAGATCAATTGTCTCCAGGCCTACCTATAGTGGCGTTTCAACCTTTGCGTGATATATTGTGAGTTGGGTTAACCGGGCAGCGTGGTAATAACAGAGAAAATTTGGAACCTCTGAGGCCACCACAAAGCCTACTCCACAGTTGTACAGCTCGAGGCACCCTGGGCCTCGTGGGGCCTCGTGGGGCCCCATATGTATTTATATATGCGACCCTGAATGGCCCGAAAAAAGTAGAAGGGGATCACGATCGGAAGAACTCTGAAAAGATGCAGAAGTTTTGGTAGAGTCATCTTGACAGCTGCCACACACTCAAAAATTTACAACAATAATATGGCTCTCTATGCGGCAACTCTAGTCTTGACGCTCCATTGACTCGGTTGGCATCAGACAATTTAGGTATTGATATATCCTGGAATAGCGACTCTGTCTGGTTTAAAGTAAAAGAGGCCGTGGCTTTGTATAAATGCAACAGTCTCCTACGAAATTTAGAAAGTACCTTAACAGGGTCGCTTGTATGAACATCTTTAGCCAACTTGAGTCTGATAGGTTTGCTTGTTGGCCTTGGTGTAAATTGTGTGGCCGGACCTATGAGTGGGTTTGTCAGTTGACTCAGTCAGAAGCAGGTGCAGCTCTGCTGGATTTTTCTAATTGGAGTCTATTGGACTCAATAGGGGAGGATTGGAACTGAAGAAAATGTTGGTGGTGGTCCATCCCGAGCTGTTGTAACTTGAGTTTTTTTGTCTTGATTGAGGTGTGTAGAGATTGAGATACAGGTACCTCGAATCACTGGCTTGTGTGCTTCCCACAGAAGAACTGGAGAGATATCCAGGGTAGCGTTGTGTAGGAGGTACTCCTTGAGGGTGAGCTTTATATCAAAACAATAGGATTGACTAGGTGTGCATCCTTCATACACCAGGTCCGGCCCCTGGATTGAGGAATCTGGGATGAAATAGTAGTGATAACTGCACAGTGGTTAGACCACGGGATAGGATGGATACGGGAGCCCAGCAAGATTGGTGACGATGCCACAGGGATAAAAATATGGTCTATTCTAGGAAAGGACTTGCGTGGATAGGAGAAAAATGTGTAATTATTTTTTAAATGATTACATTCTTTCCAGGAGTCAAGCAAAGAAGCTTGCTGAAGGTGTTTGTGGAACAGTAAGGAGGGGGAATGTGATTCAGGAGCATATGGGGATTTATCTAGATGCGGATGAAGTAATAGATTAGAGTTGCCACACAGAAACAGCATCCCTTTACAATGAGCCTGTATGACCTGTAGGAGGTGGGAAAAGAAAGGGTTGGGATTGCTATTTGGGGCATAATATGACACAAATGTTGTTTCAACATCCTGCAGTAGGCCAACTAGGATAATATAGTGGCCTTCGGGGTCTTTGATCTCAACAAGGGAGGTAAACGGTATAGTGTGACGGAAAGCCAGTAATACCCCTCTGTGCTTAGTGGTAGCGGAGGCAGTGAATACTTGAGGGTAGCAGGAACTGAAAAATTTAGGAGCAGCATGGGCCACAAAGTGAGTCTCCTGGAGAGCTACCACTTCTGCTTTTAAGGAAGAAAAAGCTTGAAAGGCTTTACCCCGTTTATGAGGGAAATTGAGACCCTTGACATTTAGAGATAGGATGTTAGGGAGGCCATTTGGTAGAAGGAGAAGGATCAGCATAAGGGAGCACCAGGCCCATGAGAAACCACCGACCTCGAAGGGAACAATAGTGGGAAAGAAAGAACCCAAAGAGAATTTCAGGGGACAGAGAGGAAATTCTGTAAGGGAACCAAATTAACAAAGAGTACTTTGTAGGTTGTACTCTGTTGCCCAACTAGATAGTGCACAGGCGCTCAGGGCATCTTGCTGGCTGGAGTGTGTGGGCACAAAGAGGGGGGGAGCAGTGTCTACTCCCCGCAGCATCAAACAAAATGTCTATAAGCATATCAACTTATTGTAGGTTAAAAGTGTAAAGAACACAACAGTGTCCAATGGAAGAGTCTATAGAATTATTATAACGTGCCCTATGGGCACAACTCTAAGGCAGGGATAGGGGGAGGAGGGAGCGGGATGGACAGAAGGGTTGGGGGGATATATCAAGGAAGGGAAGGGCTGGGAGAGAGGGAGGCAGAAAGGAGTAGAGAGTGGAGGGGTGGTTAGACAAGGGAGCATTGGGGTGCTAAAGGTATTAGGCTTTGCAAATCTTATCTGGCAAAGGATACATAAACAGCCTAACTACATTGCTAGGATGTGTCATCTCTAGTAGCTAGATTGTTGTCTCCACAAAATAGCTTAGTACATTAAAATAAAACTAGAAGAAAAAAACAAATTAAAGAATGAACACGACCTGAACCAGTGTAACCCCTATGGGGTTATAGGATTAATTAGAGCTTTCCACCTGCGCGGCTGTAGAGAACTCACAATAGAGCAGAAGCTGCAAGCCCCTGGTTGTATGGAACCTGCACAGGATAGTCAAAACTAAGGTTCCTCATGGAGGTATGACCAGGGGTATTTCACAGGGTGATGAAGAGTGGCATAAGTTGCACAGCCTGGCGTGGAAGCTGTAGGATCTCTGTAACCAGAAGCTGATGCCTGTGATGGAGTTCCCTTCTGGATAGAGGGTGGACCCAGTTGAGTGCATTTTAGTGTGGCATCGTAGGGGTGGGTAGCTGAGCGGGCTGGTGTTTGGGGTAATGAAGTATCAGATGCCTGTTCAGGAACTGCCAGTTGTAAGGATTCCAGGAGGCACTGCAATGCTTCAGGTGAAAGACAGGGATGTTGCTGGCACTGATAGGTGAACTGTAGGGTGAATGGGAATCGCTATGTATATTTGAGCAGTTGCTGCAGCAAGATTTGGAGCTGGGGCTTCATAGCTCGATGCTTGGCTATGGAGAGGGGAGCTAGGTCAGAGAAGGATTGGTAGGTATGACCCTGGAACAGGATAGCATTCTTAGTGTGAGCAGCAGACAGGATTTGCTACTTTGTGCAAAAGAAATGTAGTTTGATGATTATATCACAAGGTGGGCCCTCCGGTTGGTGGCAGGTAAGGGCCCTATGAATCCTGTCAATTTCCAATGGTTCAATTGGTATAGAAAGAGCTAGATCTTGGAGGGGTGGTAAAATAGGTCAGATCATCAATGGCTTCTGGGATGCCACAGAGCTGCAAATCAGATCTTCATGAGCGGTTCTTCGCATCCTCCAGGCGGGAGAGGAGCATGTTATTTTCCTCATTGAGCCCCTAATGTTCCTGGGCATGCTCCTGCAATGTGAGCTCCATATCATCTACCCTAGTTTCAAGATCTGTTCAGAGGTGACTTTAAGCATTGTTTCCATATGTTTAACCACAACAGTACCTGGCACGAAAACCCCCTTCCTGTCCAGGCCATTTTTCAGATTTCAGCGCTATCACACTTTGAATGACAATTACTCAGTCATGCAACACGGTTTCACACTATCGCGACTTTAGACTTTTTACCGGACCTGTCCTTCCCCCAAAAGCACGGTCCATGACAACACCAATTTGTATACCTTTGTTACGAATTTCAGTGGAGACTTGTCTAGAACTTTGATCCCATCTACTATACCTCGAGTGTAACGTCCTCGTACGGGTCCTTGTAATCCCCGAGTTACTCCTTTTATTGTACGAGGAGAGGGCGGACCTCCTACGCTTCTTGGCGAGTACTTCTAGACTAAACGTCGAGACACCGTAGGGTCTTCGGTAACTACTAGACTGGATAAAATGGTGGGGAGGTTCTAGATCGAGA
>BLSH010081420.1:246068-256677 GCA_018402905.1 Glandirana rugosa
CGACCACGACATTCCCTGTCTAATAACAAGATATTAGTAGAGGATCAAGATATCCCTCTCCAAGGACGACCACGACATTCCCTGTCTAATAACAAGATTTTAACAGAGGATCACGATATCCCTGAAAAAATGTCGGTACAATTTTAGAACAATAATCTGTCCCTTACAGCACCAGCAGGAACCTCTCCCTATAGAACTAGGAGATGATTATAGAACAATAATCTGTCCCTTACAGCACCAGCAGGAACCTTTCCCTATAGAACTAGGAGATGATTATAGAACAATAATCTGTCCCTTACAGGAGCAGCAGGAACCTCTCCCTATATCACTAGGAGATGATTTTAGAACAATAATCTGTTCCTCAAAGCAGTAGACTCTACCTAGTCCAGTATCAAATCGTTCTGTAATGCAGGATGAGATGTTATTAGATCTGCAATCTGTCCCTCAAAGCAGTAGTAGTAGTAATCTCTACCTAGTCCAGAATCAGATCGTTCTGTAATGCAGGATGAGATGTTATTAGATCTGCAATCTGTCCCTCACAGCGCCGGCAGCATCCTCTCCCTACACTAGCCTGAGAGCATGTGACGTGCAGCACTACGTGACTCCAGCTTATACAGAGGCTGTGTCGCATGATGCACTGGCCAATCACAGCCATGCCATTAGTAGGCTGTGATGGCTTCTAAGGGCAAACCAGTGAAACGCTTGTTGATTGGCTGCCCTGCAGCTATTCAACAGGCGGGATAAAATACCCGAACCCAGACTTTTTTTCAAATGTCCGAGTTCGGGTTAGGGTCACGGACACCCCAAAGTTCGGTATGGACCCGAGCTTTACAGTTCGAGTTCGCTCAACTCTATTTAAAAAGTCTTTCTGTGACATACCTGACTGTGGTATCACATGAGAGCTGCTAAGATTAAACTCAGTGTCAGCCTCTTCATCATTGTCCCGGATTTGGCCAGCGATGCTGCATGCTGCTGTGCCATCTTGGAGGAGGCGCAGGCTAGTGCCTCATTGATGGGCTTTGGCTTATTTTTCCCCCCATGGCTCATTAGACCATCTCGAGTGGGCAGTCAACAATCCGGAGGGTGATCACAGGGTAAGTGAGTGTGCAGGGCGGTTTAGTTCCGAATAGTAGACCGACGGGGCTGACAGGAGTGCAGAACTCGAATGGGTTGCATCCGCCATGTCGAGCGTTGCACATGCGATACCCTGTTTTTTTTTTTTTAATGCCATCAAACACAATATGCACACACACACACTAATGTAATTTACAAAAATATATTCAGTATTTTTAAGTCTGCACATTTCTTTAAAATTATACCTGGTAATCCTGCTACTAGGATGACAATGCTGTGTCACTGTAACCCCAATTGTGTTCTTGTGTCGTCACCCTGTCACACAGGCTTCTGATGAAGACTGATAGCTATTTCAATACACATTACACAAGCATGGCTCGCTATTGTTGTTACCATCAGGAAATCCGCCCTGACAAATGTGAGGCAGCTGTTGTTGGGGTGCATGTAGACAGGAAGTCGCTGCAAAGATGCTGCAAGCCAGTATCATTGAGATGGAACAGAAGATGAACAAAGCTAAAAATAATTATTTAATAAAAAATGTTTATGGTACACATAGCTTTAGGAAATTAAACTCTCTTATGCCAGTTATTCCAGAAGTGTGTTCTTTAAATAACACATGGGGTAATATATTCATCCTGTATATAGCTGGCGTGTCAGAAAACTCATAAGGATCTTTAGCAAACATTACATCCCTGTGGTTTTCAAGTCCATAAATACACTGAAACAAACTTTTGAACATCCAAGACTAAATACCCAAACACAATCAAATAAACTAATTATATGCAGTGCAGTGTAGTGAGGATCTGTACATTGGGGAGCAAAACCAACCATTCATGACACATTTAAGGATGATTGAATTTGGGGTCTGTGTAACATATGTGGATATATATGGTGGGATGTGTTCCTGGCACTCATTAAAACTAAAGAAGTGCCTTGTATAAGGTACAAAAGGTTTTCAACATTGGAGAACAAGTCCAAGTATAGGTAGCTATATATATACAGTATATATATATATATATATACAGTATATATATATATGTATACAGTATATATACAGTATACAGTATATATATATATATATATATATATATATATTGTAAGAGGATTCTGATCAAGCATCCATTTTAAATCAGCTTTGTCTTTCTATGCACTGTGTTAAGGTTGCAGTGTTGCTCCTTATGAGGAACATTTTATAACATTTTATAGCATTTTTACAATTAAGGAACCGATACAGGTGTGCACGACAATATAACCGCAATTGCTTTAGGGTGGAAATGTAACCAGTTATTTTGCAAGGCTTGGACAAGGAATGTGCAAGCTTCTGCAATATAAAAAGCCACATTAAGGAACAAGCTTAAAATAACATGTCGTCTGCTCACCTATATCGTGCTTCGTATATGTTTAGCATTGAACCTTGTATAACCTTGTTGTATCGGGGCAGAATATAGCAGTAAGCATTGTTAATTGGCTACAGCATTATGGGTGGGTATAGAGGTTAAGGGGAGTACCTGTGGTTTAAGCTTATAAAATACCATGTATACATAATAAACTTTGCAATCTTTGTGAACCTTCAACTTGTGTCAGTTTATTGATTGTCCAACCGGTTGAAGTCCCAGCCACACCCAAACCACTGGGCAGCCCAGCAGCAGGACCAGAACGGGAAAGCTTACAAATGGTAGCAGAGGATGGTTCCGTAAATCCAGGTGAGTAATTATTCCGGCATATACTTTATGTTGATTGAATTATTGTTTATCCTGGATGCGGGATGTCCGTATAAGAGTAAAAGATATTTTTGCACAGGAGGGGTTAGACTCGCTCCTTGTTCATAAGAGAGGTATTTCTGCACAGGAGGGGTTAGACTCGCTCCTTGTTTATAAGAGAGGTAGGGGACACGCTGTGTAACAGCCTGTCACGGTGGCAGGGACTTTGTTTATCGGGGGGAGGATGTTCTCACCCGTAGTTTAGCATAGGAAAAGTTGCAGTACAGGGATGGAATACTGATTCCGTTCTCTCAGGTTTGTGGTGTGGACGGACAAGTTTTGTTTTATGACTCCGAAATTCCAGAGATTCATAGAGGTGGATTGTGTAAATTGGTGAATGCCTATAGTGATTCAGGTCTCACAAACCTATCGTGCTTATCCTTTGTATTGCCCTCGGTGTAGACATTCATGTCAAGCAGAGATGATTGTTTTCTATAATGTATATGCAATCACTCCTAGTTATTCATAGACACTACTGTCCTACTACTGTTATTACGATTGCTGCTAAATATTGTGTTGCTGTGCTCTACTTTACACTTTATAATCTAGATTTACTTAAGTATTTTTATTGTTGAAATTCCATTATAGATGGATAATAGACTTGATAAGGATTCGGAAGGTGAGCCGGATTCCAAACCAAGTCTGTTACTATTTGTGTCCGGCACCTGTGGGGTACATTGTGTTGATCCATACAATATATTTTGTATGATGATGATTTCTGTGAAGCATAGGGACATGTTTAACTTTTGTGTAGATATATATATATATATATATATATATATATATATATATATATATATATTGTGGGAGATTAGCTCGTGGGGATCAACTTTCCTGAGGAAATATAGTCAGCGTGCAGGCAATTTTCTTTAAAATCTGGTGACTTGCCAGGTTTATTGGTAAAAGATTTGCATATTAAAAACAAACAAAACAGAAAATAAATCCTTGCCATCTGGCTCTAAACTAAACATTATAGTTTCCTCACTATATGGTGTGGGGCTGGCCCCCGACACCCAAAAAACAAAAGCCACAATGCATACCTTGTCTTTTAAAGTCCAAACAGACAGAGAGCTCCCTCAGATTCCTCTCCGAGTTCCAGATCAGAGCTAGAGTGAGATCTCTTCCTGATCATTTAAGGCACCTGCTGGTGGACTCCACTGGACCCCAAACTCTGAACCGCAACCAGCTCTGCCATGGTAGCTGGTAAAATCTGGACCAGAATGTTTAATTTAGTCCACATGAATGCATACAAGGTGACAGGTAGCGTCCATCTACCACTTCATCTTGCATACTGTCGCATATCCTCCCCCTCTGCTTAAGCCCCTGCGGCTCAGCAACTGTCTCAACCATACATTGGACCTGGGAGAGGGCATCCACATTGTTCTGGAGTCTTCCCGCTCTGTGTTCCACTGTGAACTTAAATGGCTGGAGGGCCAGGTACCATCTAGTCACCCGACTATTTTTCTCCTTGTTGTCACACATCCATTTCAGGGGGCATGGTTGATGACTAGCCTAAATTAACTTCCTAAGAGGTAGTACTTCAGCGCCTCTAAGGCCCTCTTGATAGCCAGGCACTCCTCCAAAATGCCACAGTTCATTTCATGCCTATTAAGCTTTTTGCTTAAGTAGACGACCAGTGCAATGAGGACCACGTACCTGATAATTGAGCCTGTCTCTTGTAGAAGGAGACCTCTCATACAGCCCTGGCTCAGAGCCCACTGGAGTGGGGACAGTGGTCTCGTGAGCACAGCGAGGTAGGAGTGCCTCTTGTCAGCAGCTGTAAGCTGAAAGCAGAGCCTGGAACACTGGATAGCAGACGGGCTGGAATAGGACAACAGCAGACGATCAGCAATCATAGTAGCTGGATGCAGGCAGGCTGGAACACTGGACAGTGGACAGCTGGAACAGCAGCAGCAGATCAGAAATCACAGTAGCTGGATACAGGTAGGCGGAAGAGGCATGAGACAAGCCGGGTCGAGCACGGATCAGCAAGCAGGCAAAATCAGCAGACAAGGGATTTTCGGAGAACAGGCCGGGTTCAGTAACAGGTATCAGGCTGGCAGAAGAAGCGATGTCAAACAAGCTGGGTCAGGATTGGAGAAGGTAGAATGGTCTAGGCAAGCTGGGTCGAGCAGGTAGTTGATCAGGTAGCAGATAACAGATAGCAGGTATCAGGAACAGACTAGCTGCAGATCAAACAGCACTTCAGCCAAAGTCTGACTTCCTTTTAAAGGCCCATGTGATGTGCTGACAGAGATGCTGGGTCCTAGTGCCCTCTTGCTCTGATGGATTCTGGGTCTTAGAGTCCTCCTGCTCTTGGTGTCCTGACAACATCCCTGCGTACATGTGCGCGCTTCCCAACTCTGTCTCTGGGGTTGCAAGTCCGAGTTTTGGCACCGCGATTATAAACCCGTCTCTGGGCTTTCTGGGCTTGCTCCATATGTTCTCTCACAAGGGGCAGGACTGCTGCAATTCGATCCTGCATCAAAGAAATATGCTTGATGATGCTCCTATATGGTGTGGCCTCTCCTTCCCATGTCTCTTTTGTGACATCTAGCAGCCCACTGGGATGTTTACCATACAAGAGTTCAAAGGGGGAATACCCCGTAGACGCTTGTGGAACCTCTTGTATGGCAAACATGAGGTACGGACCAACATATCCCAATCTCTCCCATCCTTTTCCACTACCTTTTTCAACATGCTTTTGAGCATTTTATTAAACCTCTCCACAAGTCCATCCGTTTGGGGGTGGTAGACCGAGGTACAGAGATGGGAGATTTTATACAACCTGCACAATTCCTTGGTTACACGGGGACATAAACGGGGTGCCCTGATCTGTTAAGAACTCTTTAGGGATCCCCACCCGACTAAACACCTGGACCAACTCCCTGGCGATAGTCTTAGGGGAGGTGTTCCACAAGGGTATGGCTTCCAAATAGTGGGTTGAGTAATCTAGTATTACCAGGATGTGCTAGTGTCACCAGGCAGACTTTACTACGGTTCCCACAAGACCCATGTCAATTTTTTTGAAAGGCACTTCAATTATGACCAGTGGAACAAGTGGACTATGAAAATGGGGTGAGGGCACAGAGAGTTGGCACTCAGGGCAGGATTCACAATACTCTGACATCTGCATGCAACCTGGGCCAGAAGAATCTCTGGGTTATTCTCTCCCTGGTCTTATCCATACCCATATGTCCCCATTACATGTCCATGGGCTAGATCTAGCACCATCCTACAAAAGGGTTTGGGAACCACTAGCTGTTGCACCTCATTCTCCCCTTGTTTCACCACCTGATACAACAAATTAATTTTAAGAGCCATATAGGGAAAGGACACCCCCCAATTAGAGTCCACGGGTTCCCCATCCATCACCTTCAAATTTTCTCTGGCTCTAAGGAGAGGGACATCCCATAGTTGCTCTGTACAGAAGTGCTAACTCTGGACCTCTAAGTCAGGTACTACATTCTGTTTACTCTCATAGTCAGGGTCAGATACATTTTCTGGGTTATTAGCCCCCAGCTGGGAGATATCTTCCAGCTCCTCTGACTCACCAGACAGTACAGGAAAAGGAAGAGGGTCTCCTCCTTCCATTTGGCAAAAAGGTTCGTGTGAGAGTTTCCTTGCTTCTGCAGCAGGGGGAGCTCAATCCTCCAGCCTCCCTGTGCCTTCCCATAACCTCCAAAAATGGGAAAATCCCAGCCCACTAGGGCATCATATAGCAGTGAAGGTACTACCCCACTGAATGAGTCACACTGCCCCTAGGGGTTTCAATCCCAACCACCGCCGTCTGATAGTCACGAGTGTCCCCATGGATGCAAATGACCTGACAGTGCTAGGGTGTAACCTTGCAGGATTTACACAATTTATTTTTTACCAACGTTACCACTCTATCAAAGTCAAGCAGTACAGTGACTGGCTTTGCATCAACCAAAATCACAAACATTTGCTTCTCCATGCGATTTGAACATGATGCTGTATATGCGACCTGTGCAAAAAAAGAAAGGCTTCTATTTACATAAGTATAATCACATTCCATGGGTTCATCATTCAGGGGACAATTGGCAGCAATATGGCCCAATGCATGGCATCGGTACCCAGTCCTTTCCAGGGTCACCAAGACCTTCCTGGCTTCTTTGGCCAGTCTCCAGGTCTAGAGCCCATAGTCTCTTTACTCGTAGCAGCCTTATTAAATTTCCCCAAGCCCCTGACCCCTGGAACAGTCTTACTGGGTCCGCTGGACGATTTTTCACCCCTAGATACATTGGAGTGGGACGCAGATGGGTGCAACAAGTCCTCAGCAGCAGTGTATCTTTCCACAAGGTCCACGATTTGGTTGGCGGTTTTGAGGTCCCCATGACTGACCCATTTCCTCAAAACAGCAGGAAGCGCACGTAGATATCAATCCATGACCACGCGCTCCGCAATCTGGGGACCTGGCAAAGTCTCTGGCTGTAGCCACTTCCTAGTGAGGTGGACCAGGTTGAACATCTGTGAGCGGGGTGGCTTGTCAGTGCGGTAGGTCCACTGATGCACACATTGGGCCCAGACTGCCATGGTGACCCCTAGGCATGCAAGTATCTCTGCCTTTAGAGTCTCATAGTCCTGGGCCTTATCTGATTCCAGATCAAGGTATGCCTTCTGGGGTTCACCGGTCAAGAATGGTGCTAACAGTCCTGCCCACTGTTCTTTTGGCCCTTCCTTGCGAAGAGTGACTCTTTCAAAAGCAGCGAGGTATGCCTCCACATCATCTGCAGGTGTCACCTTCTGCATGTCATAAGAGGAGCATACCAACTTTGGCTCCACTGTCACCGGAGGTGAGGGCCCCTTCTTTAATTCCAGCTGGGCCTCCACAAACTGTTGGTTCATCTTCTGCTGTGTCGCGATAGCTTGGCGACTTTCCTCCCGCTGTGGTGCCGCGGTCTGTGAGACCCAGAGGTTGGTTTCCTGCTGAGCTGCCTGTTGTGCTGCAGCGGCCTCTGTGGCCTGGCGGTTGGTTTCCAGCTGAGCTGCATTGGCTTGATGCAGGGCCTTCAGAATTTCCTCCATTTTGGAAAGGTGCTAATCTCCACTTGTGGGAGATTAGCTTGTGGGGATCAACTTTCCTGAGGAAAAATAGTCAGCGTGCAGGCAACTTTCTTTACAATCTGGCAACTTTTTTTACAATCTGGCAGCTTGCCAGGTTTATTAGTAAAAGATTTGCATATTTAAAAACAAAAAAAACAGAAAATAAATCCTTGCCGCCTGGCGCTAAACTAAACATTATAGTTTCCTCACTATATAGTGTGTGGCTCGCCCCCGACACCCAACAAACACACAGCCACAATGCAAAACTTGTCTTTTAAAGTCCAAACAGACACAGGGCTTCTTCAGATCCCTCTCTGAGTTCCAGATCAGAGCTATAGTGAGATCTCTTCCTGATCATTTAAGCCACCTGCTGGTGGACTCCAGTGGACCACAAACTCTGGACCGGAACTAGCCCAACCCTGGTGGCTGGCAAAATCTGAACCAGACTCTTTAATCTAGTCCACATGAATGCATATGAGGCGACAGGTAGCGTCCGTCTACCACGTCACCTCGCATACTGTCACAATATATAGCTAGCTATACCATGACCTGGATATACAAGAACCTTTACATATGTGTATTATGTCAGTTAATTCATACCATTATCACATTCAGGTCTGGTGTACAGTATATGGATATCAACAGGAGGTAACAGGAGTTAATAAATGATACAATACATTCAAATGATTAGTAAAACTTTTGACTTCATCCTGTGCTCAGAAAAATGGCATCTGCGGTGTCTGGAAAATATTGATTCTGTGGCTCCTATTCTTCTCACTGGCTCCTCTGCTAGGGGACCCATTGACAGCTCAGCAGGCATAAAGAATTTACAACACAAATGCTGGATGAAATATGTGTCCAGCACTTATATGTACTCAGCCAAAGAGTGAAAAGTACAAGTGGCCTTAACCATTAAATATTTTAAATTAATCAGCAAGCAGTTTGAGCCTAATTAAACATCAGTAATTCCTGGTTCACATTTTATACCAGCATACAAATATTATAAGGCTTTCACATCAGTCTTTATTAGTGGGGACATGTTCCCTTAAGAAAAAAAATCTCCTCCTAGTCTGCTAAATATGTAAGGCAATTTTAGAAAACTTTATTGGAGTTACTCTATTTTTGGTCTGGAGATAATAAAATAGATAAGTGTTGTACTTAATGGCATAGCTACAGATCTCTGATGCACATTTTGGACTGTCCCCACCCCCCTCCACACCTACTGTGGCACCCACACTTTATAACCCTAAATTAAAAGATACAGATAAAAACTTACATTTATTAAGAACACTCCAGAAAATACAGGAATGGCGATAATAAATTGCAGACAGATTGCGGATTTGAGATACAATTTTGGGATGCTTTTTCACATGTTCTTTGCGTTTTTCATTGTAACCTGGACTGTAGGTGATAACTGATGCAGAACTTCTTCCTTGCTGTTGCTGCTGTACTATCTGTCTGCAGTGTGGACAGGGTTAAAGTATTCATTAATGCAGAAGTACAGCAGCCATCTTTATGGAGACCACTTTGCAGTCCTCATCTATGAAATGTCTTCAGTGCAGGAGGAAGCCATTTTGGTTGGGACTGGATTGATCCTGGAGAATGGTGGTTAGCTGATACAACAAAACATGCAGAAGTGGTTCTGCAGGCTGCTGAGAAGGAAAGGGAGGACAGTCTTAAAGATAGCAGGGGTGTTAGAAAAGACTAGGCTGCTACTTGTGGAAAGGAACCCTGCCATAGCTGACCACAATCGGGAGACTGCTCATTTTACAGAACCTTGCCTCAAAGACAGGAACACCTCACACCTTCCAACTTCACCCGGGGTGTGAGATTTGATTTGGATGCCTGGTGTGGTCAGACTGTACTAGAGAGTATCCCCACTGATTGTAAAGAAGGAAAAGAAGGACTATCTCAGCAGGAATGAAAGAGAGACATCACAGCAACTCCTATTCCCTTCTGAGGATTTGAAGTGAACCAGAACACAGAGACACAGAGTGTGCCCTGGGTCTGGTAAGAGACTAACATTTTACTAATTGATTTGCTGTCTGCTGGGAACTGTTGTGCTGTCTTCAAGTGCCCCGATTTTGCTGCCCATTTTTTTTAATTATCATTCACTGTCTAGTGAGATAAAATTGGGACTGTTATGGCAAGTAAGACTATCTTTAATTACTGTAGGTAACTAGGTAAATGCAGTTCAATTATTTTAATTACTGATAGAATATTGCAGGTGTTTAACCATATCTCTCAGAGCTACTCTAGTGACTTTTTGAATGTTTGCATAAGTATACTTGCTAATAGAGTTGAGCGAACACCTGGAAGTTCGGGTTCTGCTGGTCCGTCCGAACTTCGGGACAAAGTCCGGGTCCGGGTCCGGACGGAACCCGAACGATCGCACGTCGTCTTGGGCTTGAAGGTCCACAAGCGAGTTGAGATAATCGTTCATATGAATACGTTTGTAAGTTTTTCAGTGATCTCATCGAGACTCTCTATACCAATTTGTGGACGTTATAAGATAGTCATTAATTTTATTAACTTGACGTAAATGGATCAATGGATGTCATTAATTTCTATCAGAATGAACGGTATTGTCAGGGTTAAAATAGAGTGATCTGTCACTTACTATTAATTTTTTTTACCCGTCGTTTTAGCCCCGTGAACTTCTGTCGTGTTGTCAAGGGTCGTCTGTCGTTTAGTTAATCATTTTACAA
>BLSH010081420.1:269241-283892 GCA_018402905.1 Glandirana rugosa
GCTATCTGTCCTCAGAGCAACAGCACAGACAGCAGTAGTAAAGTAATCTATCTCAGGATGCAGGATCAGGTCTTAAAATGTCTCAAATATGTCCCTCACGCCGTCAGCTACCTTTCCCTACACTAACCCAAGGAGCATGTGACTGCAGCACTGTGACTCCAGCTTATAAAGAGGCTGGGTCACATGATGCACCGGCCAATCACAGCCATGCCATTAGTAGGCATGGCTGTGATGGCTTCTAAGGGCAAACCAGTGAAACGCTTGTTGATTGGCTGCCCTGCAGCTTCTCAACACGTGGAGTAAAATAGCAGAACCCCGGACCGAACCCGAACGATTTTTGAAATGTCCGGGTCCGGGTCCGTGCCACGGACACCCGAAAGTTCGGTACGGACCCGAACGTTACAGTCCGGGTTCGCTCAACACTAATCATCACCTAGTTCTAAAGGGAGAGGTTTCTGCTGGTCCTGTAAGGGACAGATTATTGTTCTAAAATCATCGCCTACTCCTATAGGGTCAGGTTCCTGCTGTTGCTGTAAGGGACAGATTATTGTTCTAAAATCATCGACTACTCCTATAGGGTCAGGTTCCTGCTGTTGCTGTAAGGGACAGATTGTTGTTCTATATTAATCTCCTAGTTCTAAAGGGAGAGGTTCCTGCTGGTCCAGTAAGGAACAGATTATTGTTCTAAAATCATCGCCTACTCCTATAGGGTCAGGTTCCTGCTGTTGCTGTAAGGGACAGATAATTGTTCTATAATCATCTCCTAGTTCTAAAGGGAGAGGTTCCTGCTGTTGCTGTAAGGGACAGATTATTGTTCTAAAATCATCGCCTACTCCTATAGGGTCAGGTTCCTGCTGTTGCTGTAAGGGACAGATTATTGTTCTAATATTATCACCTACTCCTATAGTGTCAGGTTCCTGCTGTTGCTGTAAGGGACAGATTATTGTTCTATAATCATCTCCTAGTTCTAAAGGGAGAGGTTCCTGCTGGTCCTGTAAGGGACAGATTATTGTTCAAAAATCATCTCCTAGTTCTTTAGGGAGAGGTTCCTGCTGCTCCTGTAGAAGAAGAAGAATTTATTATTCATTTTTTTTCGTATTAGTAAATACTTAAATAGTGCTACATAGTACATTTGCGGGCAGAATGAGAAGAGAGTCAAATAAGGGACGTGGTCGTGGTGCTGCTGGTGTTGGTGGTGTTGGTGAAGCTCCTGTTGGAAGGAGAGGAAGAGGTCGATCTGTGCCAGCTACACGCACAAGTGAAACACCTTCCTCAGGTAGCCGACAGAACCTTCAACGTTATATGGTAGGCCCGAATGCCGCTCAACGAATGGTGAGGCCAGAAGAAGTACAGGCGATAGTAGATTAGGTGGCTGACAATGCCTCCAGTTCCTTCACCTTGTTTCCCCTGGTCCCTTGATGAAAGCTCAGAGTTGGCACCTGAACCCCATGGCCATCTGTCTTTTACCTCAGCCCCTTGTAAATTAGCCAAGCAGTCTAAGCCCCAAGTCATGCAACAGACTCTAATGCTTTTTGATGACTCTCCTGGTGTGCTTTCCTTGGGCCATCCACATAGCCCTGCCCCAGAAGTGAAAGACATTGAGTGCACTGATACCCAACCACTTCTGTTGCAGGATGAGGACATGGAAACCCCAGTGCAGCACGTCTCTGATGATGATGAAACACAGGTGCCAACTGCAGCAGCTTTCCTCAGTGTGCAGACTGCCAAGGAGGGCAGTGGTGAAGGATGGGTGGAAGATGATGCTGAAGAGGATGATGAGGTCCTAGACCTCATATGGAATGAGGGTCATGCAAGTGACGTGTGCAGTTTGGAGGAAGAGGTGGTGGTCGCACAGAGGCACCAGCACAGCAAAAGAGGAAGCATGTTGCAAAAGCGGAGCCAGCATCCCCTAGACAGTAGGCCTGCTACTACCCACCACACCCAGGGACCTAGCTCACCAAAGGCCGCTCAAATTTGCTCCCCCGCGTGGCATTTCTTCAGACAATGTGCTGACGACAAGACACAAGTGATTTGCACACTGTACAATGATAGCCTGAGACGAGGCCTAAATGTTCTAAACCTGAGCACAACCTGCATGATCAGGCATCTAAATTCAAGGCACAAGCTGCATTGGATTAATTACCTCAAAATCCAAGAAAGGTCTCGGCCTCCTCCTGCTTCCTCTTCTGCTGCTGCCTCGGCCTCTTCCTCCACCTCTACAGTGCCAGTGTCACCTGCCACCCAGCAAACAGAGCATTGACAGCAACGCCACCATGTCCGCCACCATCCTCAAGCATTTCCACACGGTCCCATGGAAGCTTACAGCTCTCCATCTCCCAAACACTGGAGAGAAAGAGGAAGTACCCCCTACCCACCTGTAATCCCTGGCCCTGAATGCCAGCATTTCCAAATTCCTTGCCTTTGAAATGCTGTCATTCCATCTGATGGACACGGACAGTTTTAAAAACCTGATGGCGGTGGCTGTCCCACAGTATGTGGTTCCCAGCCGCCACTACTTTTCCAGCCGAGCAATCCCTTCTCTGCACAAACAAGTTAGGGACAAGATCAAGTGTGCACTGTGCAACGGCATCTGTGGCAAGGTCCACATAACCACTGATACATGGACCAGTAAGCACGGGCAGGGACGCTATATCTCGCTAACTGCACACTGGGCAAATGTAGTGGCGGGTGGGCCTGAGGCGGCTAGCCATTTGGCGCATGTCGTTCCGCCACCGAGGATTGCAGGGCATTTCTCTTTGCCTCCTGTTGCCTCCTCCTCCTACTGCGCTTCCTCCTCCTCTACCACCTCCTCATCCGCTCAGCGTAACACCTTCACCACCAACTTAAGCGCATCCAGGGGGAAATGACAGCAGGCTGTTTTAAAACTGATATGTTTGGGGGATAAACCCCACACTGTGCAGGAGCTGTGGACGGGCATTGAACAACAGACCGATGAGTGGTTGTTGCCACTGAGCCTCAAGCCCGGCCTGGTGGTGTGCGACAATGGGCAAAATCTCGTTGCGGCTCTGGGCCGAGACGGTTTGATGCACATCCCTTGCCTGGCGCATGTGCTGAATTTGGTGGTACAGAAATTTCTAAAAAAGTACCCGGATATGTCAGAGCTGCTCCAGAAAGTGTGGGCCGTCTGTGCGCACTTTCGGTGTTCTCACCCTGCTGTTGCTCGCCTGTCTGCGCTGCAGCGGAACTTCGGCCTTCCCACTCACCGCCTCCTATGCGACGTGCCTACAAGGTGAAACTCCACCTTGCACATGCTGGAGAGACTGTGCGAGCAGCAGCAGGCAATAGTGGAGTTTCAGCTGCAGCATGCATGGGTCAGTCGCTCTGCGGAACAGCACCACTTCACCACCAATGAGTGGGCCTCCATGCGAGACCTGTGTACCGTAGTGCGGTGTTTCGAGTACTCCACCAACATGGCCAGTGCCGATGACGCTGTTCTCAGCGTTACTATCCCACTTCTATGTCTCCTTGAAAAAACACTTCGGGCGATGATGGAAGAGGATGTGGCACAGGAAGATTAGGAGGAGGAGGAGGAGGAAGAGGGGTCATTTCCACGGTTATCAGGCCAGTCATTCACAAGTGGCTCGGAGGGTGGGTTCCTGCACCAGCATAGGCCAGGTAAAAAATATTCAAGCCAGGGCACAGTTCTGGAGGATGAGGAGGAGGAACTGCAGCAGGGTGGCACCCAACGCAGCTCGTTGGCATCACTGGAGCGTGGCTGGGGGGATGCGGAGGACACAGATGATACACCTCCCACAGAGGACAGCTTGCCTTTGCCTCTGGGCAGCCTGGCACACATGGCCGACTACATGCTGCAGAGCCTGCGCGATGACAGCCGAGTTGCCCACATTGTAACTTGTGCCGATTACTGGCTGGCCACCCTGCTGGATCCCCGTTACAAGGACAAGGTCCCGTCCTTAATTCCCTCACTGAAGTGTGAGAGGAAGATGCGCGACTACAAGTGCACACTGGTAGACGCGCTGCTGAGGGCATTCCCAAATGACACCGGGGGCTCAGTGGAAGCACAAGGCGAAGGCAGAGAAGGAGGAGGAGGAAGAGGCCGACAATGCAGCTGTGGCACCGCCAGCACCTCAGAAAGTAGGGTTAGCATGGCTGAAATGTGGCAAAGCTTTGTCAGCAGCCCGCCACAACAAACAGCACCACCAGCTGATAGGCAACATCTTAGCAGGAGGCAGCATTTCAGCAACATGGTGGAACAGTATGTGTGCACATGCCTACACGTACTGACTGATGGGTCTGCCCCATTCAACTTCTGGGTCTCCAAATTGGGCACATGGCCTGAGCTTGCCCTTTATGCCTTGGAGTTGCTGGCCTGCCCTGCAGCCAGTGTATTGTCTGAACGTGTGTCTAGCATGGCAGGGGGCGTTATCACAGACAAGCGCAGCCGCCTGTCCACAGCCAACGTGGACAAGCTAGTGTTTATTAAAATGAACCAGGCATGGATCCCTCAAGACTTGTCTGTACCTTGTGCAGAATAGACATTTAGACCGGCCTCACACAGCCATTGGCATACTTGTTTTTTTGAATATGCCTCAATATTTTGGGGGCTACCCCAATTAGAAAAAAACAAAACAAACAAACAACAAAAAGTGTTGACTACCTCCTCCTCATCCTCCACCATTGCCACTTCCAACTACACTGCCACAGTCACGGCCTAGTCAACCTCTAGGCTCCTACTCCACATCCACCCCCCTTCCCCATTTAATTTTTTTTTTTTTGATTTTAAGTTATTTTCCCTATCCCCATTTTTTTGTAGGGCACTTGTCCTGCTCTTACCCCCATTTTACTTCCTTTTGCTGCCATCTAGCACTTGCCAGGACTTTTTTACAGCCATTTTTGCGGTGTAAAGTTCGGGTCCCCATTGACTTTTTCGCAAAGTTCGGCCGGACCCGCCGAACCCGAACATCCAGGTGTTCGCTCAACTCTAGTTGACACCTAAATGGGGTCAGATGTTAAGGACAAAAATGAGTCACTGGTATCCTGAGTATCAAGCCAGGGACCCCAAAACTTGTAAAACTTTTTAGAACACTGTCTGTCTTTATTGGCCAGTTTATACAGAGGTAGGGTCTGATTAATCACCCTGCTCCATAGCCCAATACTGTATGTAAAACTTCTGTATGGGTCCAATGAAGTATAATCGTTTGTGGGCATAATAGAACAAAATACAAAGAAAATGCTTGGCAATAGCAGACACTTCTAAAGAGTCAAATACTCCCAGTAGACACCACTTAGGGCAGCAAACTATCTGCCCAGTCTCACAGAGCTGAAGAACAATTACTGACACCTCTCAACCTGTCTAAAGATGGATTCATAACCACATTAAAATCACCAGTAATGAGAATGGTGTCTTTAGCTACCTGGAGTAACTTAAAGGTACAAGCGGAGCCAAAAGAGCCAAAGGGGGAGTAGGTATACATTAACCAGGATGTAATACATATCTCAATGGCAGAACACCAATATTATGTAACAGCCATGAGGGTCAGTAATCACGCCCTCAATTTGGATGGGTAGGGCTAAAGTGATTCCTAATAGACAGGCCACTGGAGTAGGAGGAGTAAGTGGCATGTGTGATGTGGGGCGCTTGAGAACTAGCACTTTAGAGCCCATTAAGTAGGTCTCCTGTAAGAAAATTATATGGGCGCCTGTCTTTTTCAGATGAATGGAAACCAGTGAGCGTTTGATTTTGGAATTTAGCCCCCTGACATTCCAGGACACCAAAGTGAGATGCATAAGATATAAAAAAGGGAGAATACCAACAGACTGAGCAGATGCTTGTTGTACCATACCTCCAACCACTAGCACCACCCCCCAGCCTACACCAGAAAGGTAGAATATTTAGGTGAAATAAACTCAGTACATTGTGTATACCAAAACTGAAATGCCCAAAGTCCCCTCCCAGCCCAACATAAAAGAAAATAGCAGGCTTTCTCCCCAAACTTGAACAACCAGTAGGGGGTGTGCCCCTAAAAAGACTGCAACAAGCCAAACCAAGTAGCATAAGAAAATACCACCTAGGGGAAATTAACCTGACAGACTTTCTGAAAAAAGAACAGACTTAAATGGTGGCACATATTATTGGATGTATGTGACACAGCAAGCCAGGTTAAAGAGCTGTAAACAACAGCAATCATGAGGTGAGCATTAACCATGTCTCAGTAGTACAAGCTTTAACCGCCACTGACACAACGCAATTTAGCTGGATAAAGCATACTGTAGGCTATATTCTTATCACACAGCCATTTTTTAATCGTAGTGAAAGCAGCGTGGCAGGAAAGGAATCCGGATAAATGGAAATATTGTTCCTATTATATGTCAGCATGGCCAAGGAGCGAGCTGCTCGCAGTATCTGTTTCCTGTCCTTGAAGTGCAGGAGCTTGATGAAAAGGGGACTCCCAGATGGTAGCAGGTGCAATGGTACCCAATGCACCCTTTCAATAGAAAATACAATGGAACCTCGGATTGCGAGTAGGGATGGGCCCGCGGTTCAAGTCGAATAATACATTAATGCATAATGCATTACGCTCAGACGGTGCGCACAGCTCCTCCTCCATGGAAGGGCTCCCACCGTCTGCCTGCTGTTTGTTATGACAGTTTATTTATACGGCAGGGTGGGGCCACCCGGCGACGTAAGTGAACGACCCCGCCCCTTCTGACATCATGTGATGTCAGAGGGGGCGGGTCAAGTGTGTACGTCACCGAGTGGCCCCGCCCTGCCATATAAATAAAGTGTCAGAACAAACAGAGCTCAGTCGGCTGGAGCCCTCTCATGGAGGAGGAGCTGTTTCATTTTTAATCTTTCGGGTCCATCGCTCGCCGTGATTGATGATGGATTACAACGGGGGCACTTATTTTTAATTCTCAATATTTCTTTATTGGATTTCTTAAGAACATACAAAATTATATAAATATGGAATGTATGGCAATAATATCTTGCTAACAACATATCATGTATATTACGTCATGGGAACCACGCCATATAACAATTCTTTTCTTTACATACCCCTCCACGATGCCATTACGGTCGGTCAGCTGCCTGACCCCCAACCAGTTACCCCTCTTGGGATCTCTCTGTGATCTGGGGACTGAAGGTCTGGCTCCGCCCGCTCCTGCCATCGCGGATTGGGGCACGCAAGGTTTCAGATTATCTCAGTTTAAAATATTTAGATCTCAAGTAACCAATTTTTCCATAGATTAATGAAGATATAACATAACAGAAAAAAAACAAAAGAAACATACACCAATACACTGCAGCCAGAGCTAATTTGGATCTGTTGAAATTTTAGTCATTCACGTGATCATTATACCATTTATGCCACTGCTTCCATTTAGCTTCACAAGTCAAGTAGTTCCCTTGGGAGGAGGCAAATAGTTCCCCATATGTGGCATGGGTGTGGGTAGTTGCAATAGCTTCACCCATGGAGGGAGCCGAGCTCTCTCTCCAATGTCGAACTAGCACTAGTCTCGTACTCAATAATAAGTGGGAAATTATTGTTTTGTGTTCTCTAGGGAATCCTTCTATTCCCAGAGATAGCAGTGCTAGTGCTGGGGATTGGAATAATATGAGGAATGTTGATTTCTAGAATTTGGTTTAGCTTTTGGAAAGTAGCTGCTGATTTTAGCAGTGGGCAGGCCAAAATTGTGTGCATTAAGGTTCCTACCTCTCCACAGCCTCTCCAACAAAATGGGGAAGTCTGTGGAGCGAATTTGGAGATTCTATATGGGGTTAGGTACCATCGCAATAGAATCTTTTGATACAACTCCCATAAATTGGTGCTTTTTGTGGGTTTGTAGGTTGTCTTTATTGCTTGTTGCCATTGTTCAACTGTGAACTCTGAATGTAGGTCTTTTTCCCAAGCTAGGATGTGTCGGGTTTTAGTAAATCGGGTTTTATTGTCTAGTGTTTTGTAAAGCAGACATTATATACCTCTCGTTTTAGCTTTCCATGTTTTCTAGTATTGGGCTATTCACCATGGGAGGGATATTGATATGTTAATATTAGATTGGAGAAAGTGTGTTATCTGTAGATAAGTATAATGTTGTAAACTGGGTAAACCATATTCAATCTGTAGTGATCTAAAGGTCTTGATGGCTGGTCCTATTTTTATGTTGTCTATTTCCATAATCCCTAGTTGTATCCAGGGCATGATTTTGATGTTTGGGATTAGTAAGGGCATGCATTGTGGAGACATAAATAGAGTTGTAGTTGTTTCGTCTAGTATGGGTGATACTTTTAAAACTTGCCATGCCTCCACAGAGGCTCTAATGGTGGGAGATAATGTTTTATTTGCACAGGTTAAGTGTGTACTGGCTATTAAGAAAAAGTAGGTGCTGTGGCCCTGGATCTGATAGTTCTCCAAGTCTAACCATGTGTTGTCTGTGAGCTGTTGGAACCAGGCTTTGAGCTGTGCTAGGATTGCAGCAGTGTGATAATCTTTCAATTTTGCTAGACCCACTCCCCCTGCCTCTCTCATGTTTGTTAAGTTGCAGTATGCACACCTTGCCTTCTTCCCCTTCCATAGAAACTGGTTTACTATAGATTGTACCTTTTTAAAATAGGAGTTGGGAGCTGAGATGGGTAAAGTCCTGAATATGTACAAGAATTGTGGCAAAACATTCATTTTAAATGCGGCTAGTCTCCCTGACCAGGAGAGCTCCCCCAGTGATATGGCTTGAAGCTTAAATCAGAGTTCTTTTAGGAGAGGAATATAGTTTTCTTTGAATAGGTCATCTGTGTTCGGTGTCAGAGTGATTCCTATTTTATACCAGCATCTTTCCACACATATGGGAAGGAATTTTTAAGTTTTTGTTTGACCTGAGTAGAGACACCTAGCCCTAATACATATGATTTGGTATCGTTCACCTTATAGTAGGAAACTTGGTTAAACAATTTCAGTGTTGCATGTACCGAAGCCAAGGATTTCTCCACATCTGTGAGCATAAGTATTATATCTTGTTAATTGTATGGGACAATTTGTAACCTCTACACCCAGATATATTTGGGTGGTTGCGGACATATGTGGCGAGTGGTTCCATTAATAAATTAAATATTAATGGGGATAGTGGGCAACCTTGGTGGGTCCCGTTCGTGATCTTAAAGGGGGAAAAAAGCACCCCCGAGGTAAACACTCGAGCTGATGGTGTGGTGTACAAAGCCATTATTGCGGATCGTATGTTTCCTTCAAAACCAAAGGCCGACAGAGCTCTCGCTAGGTACCCCCAATGGATGCGGTCAAAAGCCTTCTCCGCGTCCAGAGCGAGGAGCAGAGAAGGCTTCTTTTGTTGGTTAATGCAATGTAAGATCTTGATTAGTCGTTGCGTAGCGTCTGTGGTCTGTCTGCCTCTGGTGAAGCCCGATTGATCTGGATCAATGAGCGAGGGGAGAATATCTTGTAATCTAAGGGCAATAAGTTTGGCATAAAGTTTGAGGTCATTGTCCAGGAGGGATATAGGTCTAAAGTTTTGAGGCATTAATGGATCTTTCGCTGGCTTGGGTAGGGTTATATTCATTGCCTGTAACATTTCCTGAGGGAAGGAGGAAGAGGCAGCAGCGGTGTTAAAAATGCGTGTCATAAAGGGTATCAGTAGATGTTTGAATGTTTTATAGTATTCCCCTATAAACCCATCCGGGCCTGGGGATTTGTTGTTTGGTAATGATTCGATTGCTTTCTGTATTTCGCTAGGGTGAAATGGGGAGTTCAGGTTGGTTAGTTGTTCAGGGGTTAATTTAGGAAGAGACAATTTGTGCAAGAAGGAGTCAATCAATGCTGGTGTCGGTTGGAAAGTACCAGGGTCATCTTTGAGGTTATATAATGTTCCATAATAGGTGCTAAAAGCCTCCGCTATGTCCTTTGGGTGGTAGTGTTTTTCTTAGTATGTGGGTGAATTAAGTATGGAATTTTTGTTTTGTATCTATGTCCTCGCATGCGCTGGGCTAACAGCTTACCAGTAGAGTTGAGCAAACTTCTGGAAGTCCGGGTTCTGCTGGTTCGGCCGAACTTCGGGACAAAGTCCGGGTTCGGGTCCGGACAGAACCCGAACTTTGTCCCGGACCCAGAACCCCATTGAAATCAATGGGAACCCAAACTTTTTGGCACAAAAATGGCTGGAAAAAAGTCCTGGAAAGTCCTAGAGGTCTGCAAAAGGAAGGAAATGGGGGTAAGGGTGGGACAAGTGCCCTACAAATAAATGGGGACAGGGAAATAACTAAAAGCATTTGTAAAAAAATAATTTTATAAAAAAATCAAAAATGGAGGTGGATGTGGACCATCTTCAAACTGTGTCTGAAAAGTATTAATTAACGGTAGAAGCCATATCACTGTTCTAAAATCATCTTCAAACTGTGTCAAAAAAGTATAAATACGCCAGGAGAACCCATATCACTGTTCTGCAAGCATCTGGAAACTGTGTGTAACACTTTAACTAAAACCGGGAGAAACCATACTACTGTTCTGCAAACATCTGGAAACTGTGTATAACACTTTAACTAAAACCGGGAGAAACCATACTACTGTTCTGCAAACATCTGGAAACTGCGTGTAACACTTTAACTAAAACCGGGACAAGCCATACTACTGTTCTGCAAACATCTGGAAGCTGTGTGTAACACTTTGACTAAAACCGGGACAAACCATACTACTGTTCTGTTTGATGTCACATACTAAAAGCATATATCGCCCTTGTGTGTCATTGATTTCCTCCTGCAGGATGAAAGAAACTGTGTCTCTTACTGCGATAAGGACTCCCCTTTTTTTTTCCTCCGCATTTGCGGTAAATACGTATGGGAAACATTTATGCGTACATTTAGGCGGTGCTCGGTTGTCAAAACGTGATTCCTGTGCACAAAGGATATCACATTTGTACATTAGGGCTTCATCCCACATGGACCTTTTCTTGGCCGGGTGGTTGAGGCCTCTTGTATTAATTGTAAGAATATTTAGACCCATTTGGTATCCTCAATGGGTAAGCAGATTGTTCTCTTTTCCATATACTGTGCTGGAGCTCCCTCCAGTGGTCAAAGACTGTATTCTTTCCTCTTGCTGTGTGTATTAGTATGTAGGTGTGAATTATACTCACAGTTTCCCAGCCTTGCAATGAGGTTTCCCTGGTGAGGAAAAAGGTAGAACGAAGGGTGTTGCTCCCCAAGGTCTTCTCCTCCATCGGGTTCTTCCAATACTTTCTCTATTCTTTGTAGAGCTTCAAGATGGTGTTAAAGGTGATTAGTACTGACTGCAGTAGGTGAACAAAAGGCATAACACAAAAAATAACGTGAAAAACATGGATGAGACTATAACTGTTAATAGTCAGAAATTGGTACTTAGTACCCGAGTGCAGCTCCTTGCTGCTCAAGAGCATTAGGGGTCAAGTCTGTAGCGTGGGAGGAGACTCTGCATCTCCCGGACAACAGGGATTTGTTATTCTGAGTTCAGACTCAAGTATGGCTTTTAGAATTTTTAGATGTAACCACCCTCCATTCAGGTTCAATTGGAGGAATATTTTGCGTTGGTGCAGGGTTGTTAGCTGGCTCTGGGACAATTTGCCATTTTTTAAGCAGATTTAGACCTTTTTCCAGGGAATCCACAACGTGTGCGGAGCCGTCTTTAGTAATTGTTATTTTTGTGGGGTAGCCCCACTTATACACAATGTTGTGGTTTCTGAGAGCTTTAGTTATGGTATTGAGGCTTTTCCTCTTCTGTAGGGTGTATTGCGAAAGGTCTGCAAAGAATTGAAGCTTCTGGAATTGTGGGGGTATATTTTCTCTGTTGCGCATTGTCGCCATTAACTTTTCCTTAATATAGTAAAAGTGCAGGCGCAAAATTACATCCCTTGGGATTTGATCAGAGAGGTAAGTTGGTTTCGGCAGACGGTGTATTCTGTCAATGATTATATCCATATCTGTAAGTTCTGGTATTAACCCCTTTAATAAGTTAGTGGCATAGGGCCGGAGTTCTCCTTGCTGCACTGATTCTGGAATTCCTCTAATTTTTAAGTTATTCCTTCTGCTTCTGTCCTCCATATCTGCCAATTTGGCTTTTAGGGCCTCCATTTCACTCTCCTTGGAGTCATGTGCATCCACTAAGTCGTTGATAGTTGATGCAAATTCCCCCATCTTTGATTCAACATGATCCACTCTGTTTTCCACCTCTTGTATCTCACTATGGAACCTTTGCATGCACGAGACCATGTCTGCTTGCAACAAACTTCTGAGAGAGAGCAGCATGTCTTTCAGCACTGAATCAATCACTGGAGTGTTTGATATGGGGAATTCTTCTATAGAATCAGGGAGTTCTCTCGTCTCCTCCCCAGATTCTGCACCTGTGCTAGGTACTGGGCTGTATCCTCTGCCAACCACCCTAAATGTGGCTTTAGCAGGGCTGGCAGATTGGGGTGTAGGAGGGTAGGATCCAGAATTGTTTTTTGAGCTTGTATTGCTCGTATTCAATCCTGGATTAGGTGACTGGGCAATGAGAGTATGTGCTGGTGTGGATGACGAGCCGGCGCCATCTTGCCTACCTCCATCTGCTGCCTGTGTAAAGTACATGGTTAGCTTCTGAGGCTTCCTGTCCTCCTTGCCCTTTCTCGTCATTGTCCCCGGGTTCCTGGAACACAGATCGCCCTGTTCGGGTGTTTGAAAGTCGCCTCTGATGTCCGCTATGTGCCGCTGATCTGCCCTGGGTCACGGAGCCCCCAATCTATTATTTATTTTTTAATAAAGGACTTGCCCCTAATTGTGTCCTGTGGTTCTTTCTTTTTTGACACTTTTGGTGAAGTAGTAGGGGTACCATGTACCCGATACTACATAGGGGGGTCGGATTTTGGGGGCTTCCAGATTCTGATAAGCCCCCAACCATAGCCCAGGGTTGTGGGGTAGAGGCTCTCAATCAACATGGGGACAAGCTGCTTTGGGGTGGGGGGGCACAGAGCCCCCCCTGCCCCAAAGCACCCATACTCCCCATGTTGAGGGCATGTAGCCTGGTACGGTTCAGGAGTGGGGGTGTTTGCTCTCACCCTCCATATCTTGGCCGGCCAGGTTGCATGCTCGGATAAGGGTCTGGTTTGGTTTTAGGGGGACCCCACGTCATTTTTTTTTATTTTGGTGCAGGGTTCCCCTTAAAATCCAAACTTTGGACTTCGGGTTTGGACTTGGGAGGGGACCCTATGCAATTTTTTTCAGTGATTTTTCTGTATATTGCCGGGAGCCGGCAATACATTAGAGCCACAATAATAAATGACAATTTTTCCTTCACAAATGTCATTTTGCTCTGGCTGTTCTAAACATCACAGTGGTGCGCCCTTTTACAGGCAGACTAAGGGGCCCCCCAGGCACACTATTTAAAGGAATATTTAATTTTTATTGTTTCACTTTAAGCATTATGAAAATCACTGCTCCTGAAAAAACTATTGATTTAAAAACTTTTTTTTGCATTGATACGTGTCCCCTAGGGCAGGACCCGGGTCCCCATACACTTTTTATGGCAATAACTTGCATATAAACCCTTAAAATGAGCACTTTTTATTTTTCAGGTTCGGGTCCCATAGACTTTAACGGTGTTCGAATGTTCGCACAAATTTTTTGCCTGTTCGCATGTTCTGATGCAGTGTTTGGCCCATCCTTAATTGCGAGTAATGCGGTTAACGAGTGTTTCACAATATGAGCAGTTTTTTTTAATTCTGACTCGGTTTGCAAGTGGTGTCTCACATAACGAGCAGAATTTAGCCTTTTTTGCATGCAATGCCGCATGTGGCCAGAGAAGAATTGGTGCTGGTGAGCCTCAGAGGTGGCCGGAAATACTCTGCATTCCTCGGACATACCTAAAGTGTAAACACTTTCCAAGCATTACCATCTTCTTGTGCTTCTGCTGCTGGGGGAAAGCACATGGAGCCACCAGGCTGCCGCAATATTTACAGCTGCTGGGTGAAGTCAGAGGACAGCGGTCCCCTGGGGGTTTGAAGGTAGAGTGCCCCATCTTTACCATACCTGCAATTACAGTAGTTGCAAATTGCAAGGGGGGTGTAGAGTGACACCATGAGTCACATGATGGTTAAAGCAGTGACATTAAAGCTGTCATTATTGAATTCTTGTGTGGAGTGGCTCATTTAAGGCAGGAGGTCAACAGAACCAGGACATTGGTATTAACATTAAGTGCACAATGAAGTGACACTTGAATGTGCTCGCAATTAGTGTTGAGCGAACCCGGACTGTAACGTTCGGGTCCGTACCGAACTTTAGGGTGTCCGTGGCACGGACCCGGACCCGGACATTTCAAAAATCGTTCGGGTTCCGAGTTGTGATTAACGCTCGTGTAAGTTCACAGTGAAGTAACACGTGAATTACAATTATGGTTACAGGACCAAGACAACTGGAGGACGGAATTTACTCGGTGAGGTGTGTTCTTAAGTTATTACTGTCGAAATTACAGTGACGAAATTGGTAGTACACTGAGTACCACAGTGAGATGTGGGGGGAACGTTAAACGTTGATGACATTAACGTCCATACCATTTCTACCCCGTGAGATGGAAGTTTGGGGGTCCCCTGGCGACAGGAGACTGAAGTGGGTCGTCGACATTTATAACGCCGTCGGACCACCGAGGTACACGAAAGGGGGTCGTCGT
>BLSH010081450.1:66834-81381 GCA_018402905.1 Glandirana rugosa
AAATGATTTCAGCGCTTTTCAGAGCATGCTGTCTTATTTTTTAGCCTTCACTACAGTGCACAACTTCACATAAACATAACACATAAGCCTGCTGTTGACATAACTAATTTACTTTTAGCATGTTTCACCATAGCGTGCTCTTTTTATAAACATAAACACGCTAGCCTCTTATAGCCTACTTGACAGCACTAGTCGAGAGCTTTCGAGACATGATTGCTAGGCTAATAGCATGCTAGTGAAGCTTTAGCCCTAAAAAGCAGGTAAAAAGTCAAGCACACATACCCGGCATTCCTACGAATCACGTGTCGGAGTGTTTTCGAACTCTTTCTTACCGCACAAATACAAATATTTTTCTCGTGCGATACCACTTTGTACGATTTTCATTTAATCAATACAGTTGTCGTCCGAATACACAATACAAATACACTTCAACACGTGACATCACTTCCGATTTTTTATTCTGTCGTACGAGACTTTTCGCGACTTTAGTAAACTCTTCCGATTCGATCTGAGATTAGCATGCAAAAAAAAAACGGATGATCTGTCGTGCGATTTTCAGATCGTGTGTATGGGGCATTAGGCAAAGTATGGCAGTCATCTCCCGGCTTGTCCTTTTAAAGGAGTTTGAGCTTGGATTGTTTTTAGCCCCTGCACATCCTTGTTCCCAGGCAGGCAGGGTACCATTCTGCAGCCCTCCACATTGTAGAGTGGCAGGCAGATCCCAGCCCCCCTCCCCCTGGGTAAACTGTCACATGAGATGAACACCTGTTTGGCCTGTCTTAGGAAGGTCTGATGAATGGCTGCTGGCTGCAGAGGCTCTCCTCTCTTCCTCCCATCCTCCCCCAGCTTAGCATCCTTCCCTGCTAGGTGTACACGTTGCAGGTTTGGGGGGAGGGCAGAGATCAGGGCACACACATGGAAGTAGGACTTCATTTCTACACCAGGCCACACCTTCATCCCTCCTGCTGACGCTCAAGGGTGATTCCTGTTCTCTGCATCATGGAGGACATGATAAATGAATGTTCCAGGGGGATGGGTGAAATGTCACATAGCTTGCTGATCATGGCCATCCAAAGTCATGCATGCACATCTAAGTACATACACCTTATTATTCAACAACTGGATTGCAGCATCGTTATATGCAGGCTTGTGTAAGAATGCTGTCACAGCATGAAAACTCAGCAAGGGAGTGAAAACTTTGTGACAGGCAGCAGCAGCAGGCTGCACAGTCTGGACGGATGTAGTCTACGCGCCCCCTAGTGGACAAAAGCTGCGCTGCTACTCGCTCTCCTGCTGCTGCTCTACAAGGAGGATGTAGGATGAGAGCTGATAGCAGGAATCTAAAACATGCAAAAACACATTGCACCACCTTTGTTTCATTCAGCTGATTTACAATAAACTGAAGAAAAAAAAAAAAGGGTAGTTGCCCAACCAGATGCCTTGCCTTCCTTCCTTTTAAGTAGAATTCTAGCTTAACACTTTTGCTTTGCAGTGTGTTGCGTTAAAACGCTTGTGCGTGCCTGCTTTATTTTTTTTTTCAGCGCAGTACAAGTGCAATGTAATACAGCATGCTGGCGTGAACAGCATTTATAGGGAACCACTTCTTTTTTTAATGCTGTGTGTTGAGAATGCATTTGCAAACACATCCCGGTGTAGCGTCATTTATTGATAACCCCACAAAAATGGAAACCGGAAGTGACGTTCCGTCGCCGCCATGTTGCTACATCCGCGCTAGTCTGCACTAAGGATACAGAGAGAAGGTGACAAGCAGACATCTTTTTACACCCACGGAGCAGTGTTGCCAACCTCCCACAGCGTTTTTTACTGGCAAATCATGGAAACTCTTAGGCTGGATTCACACCATTGCGGTGCGAATTCCAGCCTGTCTGCTGCTGAGAAGGGGCGGAGCCGCCATTCGGCGGCTCATGTCCGTTCTCGCAGCGCATCGGCTGCTCGGGGAGGGTGGTGCAGCAAAGAGGGGAAAGATCCCTGCAAAATTGCTGTTCAATGCGGAGCACATCTGCGGGTTAGATGCGCTCCCATTGAACTCAACAGGCTGGGAATTCGCACCGCATTGCACAAAAAACTTTGTGAACCAGACACATTGAAAACAATGTGTTTTCAAGTGTCCTGCGAATTGGATGCGGTTTAAGCCGCATCCAATTCGCATAGGTGTGAACCCAGCCTTACTGGCGGAGCACATTTTTTACTGGCAACCTGAAAAATAACTGAACTCCTATTAAAAACTAAGACAAATGATATTTAAACACAACATGGAAACACTGACAATACCCTGATCAAGTAGTTTGCCTGGTTTACACTTAAAAAGTCAGCACAGCATGACAAATTATCAGGCCCTGATATTTATAGACCGTTCTAAAAATCACTGATTTTTACAAACTGTCAGTAAATTTACTGGCGGTTGGCAACACTGCCACAGAGTTTTCAATTTCACACTTATTTTTAACAGTAAACAGAGCTTACATGAAAAAGCTTACACTGAAATGTATTATATAGAAATACGTGACACCGTCTTTATGGCAGTGTCCGACGCTATGCGCCGTGCCTTCGCTGGGACGTCACTGTGCATGTCATAAAAGATGCACGACAACCATAAAAGCAGTCCCTCCAGTTCATGGACATGAAGAGGGGAGATAACCGCTTTAAATAATTTGTTTATATTTTTTTTTTGGTATACAGGTTGTTATTACCAAGTTGCAAATTTTGATCACATATTACCTTTAACCCTAGCGCCAATTCCTTTAACGTTTGTTTTTATTTGATCACAAGTTGTAGTGTTCGCTACACATTTAAAGAGGCAGCTCACTTATGTCCATTGATATGGACACAAGCATATAATTCACTACTTGAGGCGCCATCACCAGAGCTAGGCTCTGAGGAAGAGGTATAAACCTTGAAACGCGTTAGCCTGTGTTGTGCAGGATACCAGCTGTGCAGTGCATGTCCATGAACTGGAGGGACTGCTTTTATGGTTGTCGTGCAGCTTTTATGACTCGTTTGTGAGTATATATATTTTTTAACCTTTATTAAAACATTTTATCAAAGGATAATGCGCTAGGCCAGTGCACCATTGTGTTCTTTTGTTTTTGCTACAGTGCCTTTGGACTACCCCTAGTTCATCAGTGGCAGCAAGGTGGCACATTATCCAGAGGTTTACTTTATTCTATGGACTACTTGAACACAGAGTGAAAGATGCCTCCCCTCTGAGCGCAGGAATATCAGTATGTGTTTATCACTGTGCATGCGCCTGCTGACGTCAGCGGCGCTTGCAGTGAGAATATCTCCTAAACCGTACACAGGTTTAGGAGATATTCTTTTTACCTACAGGTAAGCCTTATTATAGGTTTACCTGTAGGTAAAAATGTCATTTATGGGGATACAATCGCTTTAATAGTCCATGGTAACTCTCCCAACACCAGTAGTGATTGAATGCCTCCAGTGCGTAGTTTCCTCCGCAATCGCACTATACCGCAAGTGCTTAAATGGATGGATGGCCACTCCCCCGAAATAGCTGATTTTGTGAGTGAGTATAAATAAAGCTTGTATTTCATGCACCATAGATCCTGGGCTCAAATTTCTCCCGTTTCAGTCCTCCAATGAAGGCTGAGATAACACCGACAAGCTCCACCGAAAACAAGGAAACAATTTATGGTGCAGTAGGTCAAGAAAAGAAGCCTAGCAGAACATTAGGCAAAATCAACACTCACATTTGTTTGTACCATGCCTGGTACTAGGTGTCTACAGCGCAAGTGAGCGTGTGGATTGCATATGTGGCAGCGTGCGTTCCGCGCCTCGTCGTGGCTCAGGTAGTCGGATCAGCGTCACCTGTGGGACTCGGATATGATTGGTCCCCGCTTCAGCATTTGTTTCGCCATTAAGCATTCTCACTTCCTAATGACGCTTAACAACGAAACATATGTTGAAGCGGCTACCAGTCATATCCGTGTGCACTTGTTTGGGACAGTTATACTTACCTGTGATTGGTTGGTGGTGTTGCTAAGGGTTCTGGCACGAGCCATTACCTATAAAAGAGAAAAAATGCGTCATCACTGAAGCAGTCAGCGGGAATTTGAAGAAAGCACCATTTGAATCCACAACAAAGTCCATTGTGATATCTTTAATATAGATTAATAAGGATATATATTTTCTGCCTACTGTCCCATTATATGTCTGTCCCTGAAACAGTCAACAGTTACCTCAGGATCTTCACATTGCTTCATCTGACCACCAGATCGCTTTCCCTGCCCAACCTTTCCAGGTTTCTTGTTTTCTTTGTCACAGTCATACTTTATGGGGTGATATCATGCACTTTGTGGGTGGATACTGTCAGTCAGTTTGAGTTTTAGACCACCGTGATTCTGCGCGCAATTTCAAATCGCATGTAAATCACTGAAAAGCATGTGACGCCCATTTGAGTACATTCTAAATGGTACCTCAAATGCAGTGAGATTTTGCAGTGATTGTCATGCGGCAAAACATGCCTTTAAAAATTGCATGAAGCTTGTAGCCAAAAATGAGCACAAGCTTCTTTTGGGCAACAAACATGCATGTGAGCACATGGAGAATTGTGTGAAAATAGCCATCATTCCCACTACTCGCCGTGTGAACAGGGCCTAAAGGACTAAACAGTTTGATATTTTTGCTTGAACTTGTTGTTTGGTTTCTTGGAAGTTTTAATTTAAAATGAAATAGAGTTATTATTGTATCCATGTGCCCCCTTGGGGGTGGCTGGTAGCTGTGGTCCACCTACCCGCTGCCCTTAATCACACGATTTCCACACACCCGGAGTCACTGAACAGGCCAGGACATTGTTTTTGTTGTTTTATTTAAGGGTTAACTTGGATGGGTATAGGGATGACTGTGGGATGCCCAAGAATCGATCATGGGACCTTCTATATAAACTGCCGTATATACACTCCCTCTTCCTCCAGCACATACACTTACTGACCATTATACTTCTCCTTCCCCTCTCCTGCACACTACTTGCTGACTCTTACACTACTCCTTTTCCTATCCTGCACACTACTTGCTGTTACAGGCCTGGAGGGAAAGCTATCAGACCTCCATGACACTTCCTCTTCCACCGCAGCTAGCACATGGTGAGGCCTGCTCTGTCTGCTAGCAGGACCTCCGGACCACCCTTTGTGGGCAAAGGACACAGGTTCCCGTTGGTGAAGCCATGGACTCTCATTTGTGTAGCTAAGTACTTTGGTGCTAGCTGGGTACTAGATGAACTACAATTCCCAGCCCGTCCGTCTTCTAGGCCACACCGGCTTGCTTTCCTCTCAGTGACACTCCTTCCCCTGACTGACTCCTGAGACCTCCACAGACTGCCCACTATTCCTCTCCCAGCCTGCTCCAGCCTTTCTTCCAGCTCCTAGGGACTATCACTCACCGACTCAAGTGTCCTCATTAGCACCTCTGCTGTTCTCCTACTCCCATGTAACACTCCAGGAATCAACTCCACTCCTGGCTGCACCCGAGTTTCCAGGCCTCAAGATCACCCCCCCCCCAGACTGGGGGTTCCCTCCCGCATAGAAGCCTCCACTGCACCTCTGCTACATCTTCACCATTTCCACCTGAACTTCTCCTCCCACCTGCTGACAGATCATTGTATTTAAAGAGGCTTGCCCCCTGCCAATCCAGGCTGAAGATTGGTCAGGGCTCCTTGTCATACATCAGAAAGTGACTCAACCATCCCCTTTTCCAGAGCTTTCTGGTACCAAAAGGGAGGAGTATCCAAGGGGTGTACCTTCCTGCAATATCCAGCCACTCCCTAAGCCACTCCACAGCCCAGATCAAAACAATCAGGCCTGCACACACTGTCAGGCCTGACTAAATTTTACCTCTCCTAACAAAAACTCAGTACAAAAATGCACCTATTACTATGGGGGCGCTACATTATTAAAATTTCCAAGACCCAATAAATGGGACGTGCCCTTGTGTGTATTTATTTATTTATATAGTCATTTGTTTTGGGTGGGAATATGGGGTGTACCATTCTGCACTGCCCCTGAATTCACAGCAGAGTTGCCACTTGTGGGTATATGTAGGGTGTGCCTGCTTGCGCTGCAGTGGGATGAAAAATATCCCAGGGAGCAAAGCTATCAGCATTGTGGATTTACAAGCCTGTAGTTTGTCGGCACCTGGCCACACTTAGTCCTGCCCACTGCTTTCTAAATTGGTTGCTCTGCCTCTTTCACTACGAGCTGCAGTGTCTGAGAGGGTGAGTGCGTGAGACACAAATGAAGGAGGATTTGGCTCAGTCAGTTAAGGAAGCTAATGCCACAAGTCCCATAACATAAACAAAACACTTCCTTTAGGCCTCATTCAAACAGGGGTATTACAATGTATGCCTGTGCGATGGCCATGTTTATGTGCATGGGGATGCAGAGGTGTTCTGTGCATCGCCATGCAGGCAGTCCCATTCATGTCAATTGTGATGCAGGAGCTGCACTGACACAGCCCCTAGCCCCAATTTGACATCCGTGCAGGTGCACAGTTTGGAGCACAGACAATGTGTCCATGCAGGGCTGGGACTGCCTGCACAGGGATGCACGGAACACCAGCTCTAGCACGGGCATATGCTGTCATATGCCCATGTAAACGAGGCCTAAAGGAAGTTTTTTGTTTGCTTTATGAGACTTGTGTATCACATAATGACTGTATTTGGTATTTGTTTAGATTGTCATATAGAAGCCTTTATTAAATGAAGGCACTGTAAGTACCCATAGGGGACTTGTTATGCTCCTCATGCAGTCTCTGTACAGCGATGCTCTGAAAGAAAGGAAGAAGCAGCCCAAGGAGCCAATCGGATGTACTGTGGTGAAATGAGCATGCTGACAGGAGCAGAAAGCAGAGTAACAGAGTGAACAGCTCATCCATGTGCTGCTTTTCCATTTACTGTCCAGTCACAGGGTGAGGGTGGGAGGGAAATCTGTAAGTCCCTTTCCCTGTCAGGCAAGGCTGTGTTGTATGGCATAGCTTTGTAAGACCCCTTTAGCACTAAAAATAGCGCCTGTAAAGCGCCTGAAAAACTCCCCCCTATACACCGCAGTTTGAAAGCCTGACTGGGGCAGTGCACTTGCAGGACGGGAAAAAAAATCCTGCAACCAGCATCTTTGGGGTGGTGAGGGAGCAGTGTACACAGCACTACTACACCGCCCCTGCCCAATTCAAATGAACGGGCAGCACTTCCAAAGCGATCCGATTCAGAAGCGTCGTGTGCTGGCACTTTCAACCCCTTGTTAACCCCTTATTAGGGGTTAAAAGCACCCGCTATAACATCAATGAAGCGCCGCTAAAACTAGCTACCGCGGCTGTGGCCCCAGTGTGAAAGGGGTCTAAATCTCTGGCCTGGATGTACAGAAATACAAATGTTTATGTCAAGTCATATATACTCATAGGCTCATATATGTATTTCATATGTTTATTTAGCTATTTTCCTGGAGATTAGCTTTAATATTATTTTTCATGTATAACTGAATGTTTCTTTATGAGGAAATGAAAGCATATCTATGGTGAAAATGTAAGATCTCATATTTATTTCTACATTGTGTTTCAATTATTTCTAGCCCATTCCTTTTAATCCGATGGTTGTGATGTTCGAAAACGTACTTTGTGATGATCTCTACACATTTACTTTATTGAATTCTGTAACACATATTCACTATGTCCTGTGAGTAGGCACTGCTGTGTCACACATTGCACAGAGCCTACCTTCTGAACTACACAGAAGTGTTGAGAGGAGTTTTGGGAGACAGAGTCAGTACAGGGATCGCTGCTTGCAGGCAGCAAGGCACCATGGGATATGTAGTCCTTAGAATTTGAAGACAACCAGCAAAGGAGATGCTGCAAAGCATGCATTGAATCCAGGAAGTCATGAAAAGAGATAGACAGCAGACAGGCAGAATGCACAAAATGAAAGGAGATTTTTCAGGTAAGTTTATATTGGATTGTCAAAAGTACCTACTGTTTGTCTTGTTATTACAATGCCCATGTTATAAAATGAAAGTGTATGCTGGGATCATATATTTCCTATAACTCCCCCCTATGTATTTCCCCCCCTATTACCTTACTTATACTCACTTCCAGTGAATCCAGTGACATTCAGTAGAGATCTGCTGATTCACTGTTGCTTATCTGGTCCTGCACCGATATCTTCCTCTATGACGCCATTGGGAGCTAGCTGCCTACCTGATGAGGCGCCAAAAGGCATGCCCATCATTAGAGGGCACAGCTGCAAGAACTTGGAAGAGACAGACTCCTAAAAATGCCATGCAACACATGATCTGTAGTGCAGTCTTGGAAGAGTGACACGAGTATCCCGGGAGGCTAGGGTCAACTAAATACATAATTCTTGTGTAAGCAAAAACCTAGGTTTTGTGGCGATGTAAGCCCCCAAAAAGGGTGGGAGAGAAAGGGGGGGGGGGGCAGACAAGGATAGAATGGAACGGTGCGCCAGCAATAACACACACTCAGCCCAGGTGCAAATAATGCAACTTGTATTGAAGTCACGGAAAAACAGGTCTGTACAAACCCAGTGGAAGAAGGCCCAACCAGGAACGCACACTGATGCCAACAGCGTGTAGTGGAGTAGGTTTCAACTGAACTGACAGCATCTGTCTGGAGGGGAGGAATGTGGCCTGGCAGGTCCGAGCCCAAATGGGAAGGTGTCCAAGGTAAGTGGCAGAGCCCTAAGCTTTCCCTACTCATCTGGAACCTTTCCTTACCGCAAATACTCTGCCTGACAGACGGATAACCTGGCCCTAAACTACCCACATGCTGAATGCATGCCAAACCCAGGAGATGGGGTCTTAAATAGACTCTGTCACACCTAAGATGGCCACCAGGGTCACATGGACGGCCAGCATCTAACCAGATTGTTGCCCCAGTGACTCAGGAAACCATAAAGGAACCAGGTTCCTCTTGACTTCCTCTCCCTCTGCATTACTGCTGCAGATGAGTAGATAAAAAGAAATAACTGCACACCACAAACTGCAATCCAAAACCCTTTATGAGGACATCTCAAGGTTACAAAAGTGCTGAATGGTAGACATGTTTCTCACACTTTACCTGCACTGATTCATTACACAAGTAAGTCGGTATAAAGCTTGTTTTATAGACCTGCCTTCATCTGCAACAGGTGTCCTGGGTCATCAATCACTGACTTCCTGCTATCTTGAATCACAAACCGAGAAACAGAAAAAAATATGCATACACATATAAATCCTATATGATCTCTACATAAAAAAGGGGACAAAAAAAAGAGTACATTCTATATAAAAAGATTATCGCAATGATTTACTCTTATTGAAACAACTCTGCCTACATCGTTCCCTATGCCAATTGTTGGCCAATTACATTGGCTGTATAAATTGTATGTGTATGGTTCCATACCAATCTAACTTATGAATGTAGGTGACCAGCAGAGGGTGCATCCGACAGAGGAAGGATATGTACAAGTAATAGGATTAAATAAGAACAAATAATCATATAAAGAAAAAACCAAGGAAAAAAGACCAAGGAAAAAACGAAGAGACAAAAAAAGGGAGAAAAAGAAAAGGGAAAAGAGCAAGAGGAGATAAAATCCAAAGACCTAACAAAGACCGAAATATATAACACCAGGGTGTGACCAAAAATATGTATTGAATAAAACCATGAAAAGCACTCCGTAAACACCTAACAGAGCACTAACACCTATGATAAACTCTAGGGCAGATGGTGCTGGTTGACAATCCCACACAGCATAACTGATAGACATGAATATAGCCATCCCAATGCTATGTAGGGAGATGGCTGAAAGCTGACATAGATCATATAGACACCATACACCCACAATGGATACACACTTCCATACATAACGTATATTGTCTATTAGCTCCCAACAGCCCCCCCCGTTGTACAAACATCAGGGAGTGCATATAGGAACATCGACCTGTACATGTAAGGAAGGGTAGTTTCAAAAAATATATAAGCAACATAGGAACTATCGCCCCTCTACCTACATGTAACAGGGAAGGGAGATTGGTTGCTTTTCTCTGCCGGTAGTGAGAGCATGTAAGGAAGGGCAGTTCCAAAACAGTGTTGTAGTGGTTGGCACTTTCGCCTAGCAGCAAAAGGGTCACTGGTTCGAATCCCAACCATGACACTACCTGCCTGGAGTTTGCATGTTCTCCCTGTGCCTGCGTGGGTTTCCTCGGGGTACTCCGGTTTCCTCCCACACTCCAAAGACATGCTGGTAGGTTAATTGGATCCTGTCTAAATTGGCCCTAGTGTGTGTATGAATGTGAGTTAGGGACCTTAGATTGTAAGCTCCTTGAGGGTAGGGACTGATGTGAATGTACAATATATATATGTAAAGCGCTGCGTAAAATTGACGGCGCTATATAAGTACCTGAAAAAAATAAATAAGAGCTATTGCCCCTCTACCAACATGCAACAGGAAAGGGCTACCTGTCGCTCTTCTCTGCCGGGGAGAGGTACTACTCCACTAGGTATAAAATGGCTCACATCCTAGCTTGAAGTGCAACCTGTGCGGGATGTGAGTCTGGAGATGGGATATGCAGAATACCTCTCTCGGGCAAAGAAGGCGAAAGACATCACCCCCTCTCTTTGGAGCCTTGACCTTATTGATCACCTGCACTCGCATAGCTGACGTATTTCCATCATGGCATCTGTTAAAGTGCCTGTCTACATTTGTTGATTTATTTTTCTCCACACTGTACACATGCTCATGGAAACGATCTCGGAGACGTCTAGTGGTCCTACCACATACTGAATGTGGCATAAGTCATATGTGAGCAGGTAAACCACATAGTAAGTGTTGCAATTATGGAAGGAATATATATCATATTCTCTTTCTGTGATAGTCAAGCAAAATGTGTTACCCACCATAATATGGCTGCAACAAGGGCATCCTGCTATACCACATTTGTAGTTCCCCTTAAAATGCAACCAAGTAACAGATCTTACCTGGTTGCGACAAAAAATGAGTGGCACCTGCAGTGGAGAGAACAGACTGCACCTGCCTACAAGCAGTTAACACTTGCAGGAGAAGAGTGATGACTTCATCGGTGTAATGCAGCAGGAGAGGTTTTAACTACCATCTTTGAAGGGGAAACATTTTTTAGCATCTATTAGTAACAGAGTCACTCTAAGTGCTGCAGGGAAAACTGGCTATGTTGTTTGGCAGGGGTGCCAAAAGATAGTACATATTTACAAATCCTTTGGCGGGTAAAACAGTTCATGTGCAGTATATGTATTTCAACCAAGTTTTTTGCTGTTTTCCCGGAATTCATACCTTGCCTAGTATAAAAACACAGCATTCGTGTTTACACAAGTACAGGGGTGCACAGCCATTCACTTCTATTGCTCACTGTATGCTCCAACAGTGGCCTCCTGGGTACAGGAAAACACAGTGAGGGTAATTTATCAAAACTGGAGCCAGAATCCAGGGCTATGTACATGGTAACCAATCCGTTTTTAGCTGTAATTTTCAAAGCTTAACTGAACAAGCTAAAGATAGAATCTGACTGGCTACTGTGCACAGCTGCTTCAGATTCTGTCTACTCCAGTTTTTGTAAATGTTTCCCAGTGTTTTTTATGCTAGGCATATTTCAGGGCTTGACAAATTTGCTTTGAATCTAGGAGCCAGCTAAAAAAGTTAGGAGCCAGGCTTTCGGAACTGCATGTCCGGGGCTTCGAGCAAAAGGAATTTGACAGCCCCATATATTCAGCAAAGAGACATCCCAACCCAGCAAAGAGACATCCCAATCCAGCAAAGAGACATCCCAGCTCACAGATATAGGAATTGTGCAGCAGCAATGTAGCACATGCACATGCAATGGGCAAGGCGGTCAATGAAAGCTCCCCTTTCCTCTTCACCGCCACCAACCAACTAAGCTCCACTCTTGGCTCAGTGATGCAAGATGCGGCCCTTCCCTCAGTTTCACTGAACCGCACTCCACCGATCACGTGACCCCGACGCCGTGCCCAAACACTGCCGCCAGCCAAACAAAGGAAGCTGAAGCGGAGCAAACAGCTCAGGATGCCAGGAGCGCAGTCAGTGCAAGGAGTGACAGGCTGATGCTCAAAGTCAGTGCACAGCACACTTGGGAGTCAGGACGGTGGGCGAGGAACAGTGAATTGGCTGACAAATGCCCAGGCACCAGAATGCAATTTCTAGTTGTCATGGCCACCTGGCACCTGGGATTTGTTGAGTCCTGGCATATATATTGCCTGAAAACGTCTGCATGCATGAGGCCTAAGTGGTGAAGTAGAGAAATTAATTTGTTTCAGTAAAACTCACTAGACATGTATTACTTTTTTGCCTTTTTAGGTTTGTCCTAATTTTTGTTAAATTGACATAAAACAACAAAATACAATATTAATGCTTTATTGACACAACTATTTTATACCAAGACACTAGCAAAAGAGTGCCAGTTTGTTGAAATGTATAAATACAGTGTGCATTGTTGCAGTGGTGTAGATTGATGAAGTACACATTAATGCAGTGTATGTCTGCATTTATGGATGGAATGATCTTCCTGACACTGCCTGTATAGTTCCTGTATTGGGTGATGTCATTTCCCATCGGTAGAACAGGGAAGTGATTGTGCAATGCTTGCAAAGTGACCCCACAGGTACAAAATTGGCACCTTCCGGTACTACATGAGATCTTTATTGTATCTGACCACCACACTAATCTGCTGCAGCAGCCCTCTCAAAAATAATATGCAAGTACTGTCTTTCTGAAAAGTCAGTATTTTAATATGGCCAGGCATGGGAGTGGAAATTATATATATATATATACACAGTATCTCACAAAAGTGAGTACACCCCTCACATTTTTGTAAATATTTTATTATATCTTTTCATGTGACAACACTGAAGAAATTACACTTTGCTACAATGTAAAGTAGTGAGTATACAGCTTGTATAAGGCCCCTTTCACACAGGCGGATCGTTCGGTTCCGCCTGTCAGTTTTTCAGGCGGACCCGAACGGACGATCCATTGCTCTCTATGAAGCAACGGATGTCAGCGGTGACATGTCCGCTGACACCCGATCCGCTCCGATCCGCCAAAAACAGACGGATGGAAACCCTATTTTCCATCCGTCTGGCGGATCGGATGAACACGGACAGACGGTCCGTGTTCATCCGATTCTCCATAGAGGAGAATGGAGCTGTGACAGGTCAGTCCGTGCAGAGACTGTCCTGTCGTCCGCCGGCTAAGTGGGGATAAATGGATGGATCCCCGCTGAGCAGTGGAGCCCGTCAAAACAGGCTCCGCTAGTGTGAAAGAGCCCTAACAGTGTAAATTTGCTGTCCCCTCAAAATAACTCAACACACAGCCATTAAACCGCTGGCAACAAAAGTGAGTACACCCCTGAGTGAAAATGTCCAAATTGGGCCCAAAGTGTCAATATTTTGTGTGGCCACCATTGTTTTCCAGCACTGCCTTAACCCTCTTGGACATTGAGTTCACCAGAGCTTTACAGGTTGCCACTGGAGTCCTCTTCCACTCCTCCATGATGACATCACAGAGCTGGTGGATGTTATTGACCTTGTGCTCCTTAGAGTTTAGGTCTGGAGACATGCTTGGCCAGTCCATCACTTTTACCTCAGCTTGTTTAGCAAGGCAGTGGTTGTCTTGGAGGTGTGTTTGGGGTCGTTATCATGTTGGAATACTGCCCTGCGGCCCAGTCTCTGAAGGGTGTGGATCATGCTCTGCTTTAGTATGTCACAGTACATATTGGCATTATGGTTCCATCAATGAACTGTAGCTCCCCAGTGCCGGCAGCACTCATGCAGACCCAGTGACACTCCCACCACCATGCTTGACTGTAGGCAAGACACACTTGTCTTTGTACTCCTCACCTGGTTGCCGCCACACACGCTTGACACCATCTGAACTAAATAAGTTTATCTTGGTCTCATCAGACCCCAGGACTGCTTGCCTTCAGCAAACTGTTTGCAGGCTTTCTTGTGCATCATCTTTAGAAGAGGCTTCCTTTTGGGATGACAGCCATGCAGACCAATTTGATGTAGCCTCTGGCGTATGGTCTGAGCTCTGACAGGCTGATCCCCCACCCCTTCAACCTCTGCAGCAATGCTGGCAGCACTCATACGTCTATTTCCCAAAGACAACCTCTGGATATGACGCTGAGCACGTGCACTCAACTTCTTTGGTCGACCATGGTGAGGCCTGTTCTGAGTGGAACCTGTCCTATTAATCTGCTGTATGGTCTTGGCCACCGTGCTGCAGCTCAGTTTAAGGGTCTTGGCAATCTTATAGCCTAGGCCATTTTTATGCAGAGCAACAATTCTTTTCTTCAGATCCTTTAGAGAGTTCTTTGCCGTGAGGTGCCATGTTGAACTTCCAGTGACCAGTATGAGAGAGTGGGAGCGATAACACCAAATTTAACACACTGCTCCCCATTCACGCCTGAGACCTTTTAACACTAACGAGTCACATGACACCGGGGAGGGAAAATGGCTAATTGGGCCCAATTTGGACATTTT
>BLSH010081450.1:81391-94861 GCA_018402905.1 Glandirana rugosa
AGCACTCATACGTCTATTTCCCAAAGACAACCTCTGGATATGACGCTGAGCACGTGCACTCAACTTCTTTGGTCGACCATGGTGAGGCCTGTTCTGAGTGGAACCTGTCCTATTAATCTGCTGTATGGTCTTGGCCACCGTGCTGCAGCTCAGTTTAAGGGTCTTGGCAATCTTATAGCCTAGGCCATTTTTATGCAGAGCAACAATTCTTTTCTTCAGATCCTTTAGAGAGTTCTTTGCCGTGAGGTGCCATGTTGAACTTCCAGTGACCAGTATGAGAGAGTGGGAGCGATAACACCAAATTTAACACACTGCTCCCCATTCACGCCTGAGACCTTTTAACACTAACGAGTCACATGACACCGGGGAGGGAAAATGGCTAATTGGGCCCAATTTGGACATTTTCACTTAGGGGTGTATTCACTTTTGTTGCCAGCAGTTTAGACATTAATGGCTGTGTGTTGAGTTATTTTGAGGGGAGAGCAAATTTGCACTGTTATATAAGCTGTACACTCACTACTTTACATTGTAGCAAAGTGTCATTTCTTCAGTGTTGTCACATGAAAAGATATAATAAAATATGTACAAAATGTGAGGGGTGTACTCACTTTTGTGAGATACTGTATATAAATTATATATATATATATATATATATATATATATATACACACACAAATCCTGCCAAAACTTTTAACTCTGTACAGATTTGGAACAGATAAAAACTTTTTTGTGTGTCCATTGCTTCCTTTGTCCATGTTGGGGACATTTTTCATCACTTGCTCTCCTGGTGGCTACCACTTTGACACAAAGGGTGTCAATGGAACAACATAGCATAGGCAATCCCCCCATTGTAGACACAGATGGAAATAAAATCTCATAGAGGCTATTTTTTACTGTATTAAAAAATATGCTTTTATTGAGAGATATCCTGATCTTTTAGTGCAGTGGGGTAAAAAACACCGAAGCAAAAATTTGCTGGGAATGCTGTTTTAGCTGGAATTCGATTTAAAAACCCAAGGGATCCTATGGTTCTTTTTTAGTATAATATTATCACAATTTGATTCAAAGAACATAAAGTTTTTTTGCCAAAAGTGTTGATTAAAAAGGCTCCCCAGGTAGGCTTTTTCAGCCTACCTAAATTGTATTTTTTATAAAATGGGTATTTAACACGTACATTTCATATGACATTCAAAGGAAGCAGAGAATTACTTGTCATGCGCTGAGGACAGAAGACCTCTAGGACGTAAGTATCTGTCACCAAAATGGGTGGACCCTTTGTATTACCAGTTGTAGGATTAGTCTTCAACAAGAAGCGTGAAGCTTAAGTACCTGTTCTTCACTAGGGACTCCAACATAGAAATTTAGGTTTTGCTGCATGGACTACCAGTCCACAACCCTGGGGTTAAATCTACTGGCAACAGTTGGGAGACCTGAAAGGCCTCTAAAGTAGGGCGACCAGATGTCTCCGGTTTCACGGGACAGTCTCCGGATTGAGGACACTGTCCACGGACCAAGTCTGTCCCCAGTTTTCTCCCCGGATTGGATTAGAACAGGAGCCCAGGCAATTTTAAAGACAGTCAGTGCAGAATTACAAAAAAAATTCTGAATTACTCAACCCCGCTCTGCAGCTCCTACTAGCTTAGGGGGTGTATTTCTTCCATTATCAGTGCCCCTTTCTGATCATGTGCTGGTCGGAGCGGAGGGACTATTTGTTCAGTTACAGGCGCATGCCCATTTCGTTACCACCCGTATGTTCTTCTGCCTTGGCTCAAGTCCCGGCCAGCCACCTGCCTGCCTATTTCCTTGCCTTCCTTGGCGGAGTGATCTTCCTCCGCTCCACTCCTCACCCAGTAGTAGCTGGGGCCCGGAGAGTGAGACTTGAGAGGCTGTGAGGCAGATGACAGGCAGCTGAGCTCAGCTGACAGTATCCAGCAGCAGGAACAGAGGGGAAGCGGATCCAATTGTGGGGCTGTCAGTGCCTTCAGGGCTTCAACACAGGTGTGCTTTGGGGGTGTCTGTGAATAGACTCCATTGCACTGTCTGTCTCTCTGGCATCATGGAAGTTATCATAACTCACAGACAGTAGACAATCAATCATGGCTCTGGCTGGCAGTACTCTGTTACAGTGTGTCACATAACATGATCATAAGTTTACAAAATCAGCACCCAGCAGCCATGTTATGAGACACACTGTGACAGACCCAGCCAGATCCATGATAGAGTCAAAAAACAGCTGAGGAAAAAATTCAACGGAAAAATCCAAGCTCTACTTACCAACCAGCTTGCAACCAGCCAAATGAACCTGTCTAACAGTATGCATTAAAAACAGGGGTTTGGTTACACACATTTGCAATGCTTGTAACCAAACCCCTGTTTTTAATGCATACAGTTAGACAGGTTAATTTGGCTGGTTGCAAGCTGGTTGATAAGTAGAGCTTGGATTTTTTGTCATTTGTTGCCCTCCAATGCTCCTTGCTGTATAGACGGGTTGTAGATGGGGCAGTGGCTCACTTTTCAGAGCCATGGTAGAGTACCTGCTGTCTGTGTGTTATCATAATGCTGATGATCTTAACCAGTTGCCGACCGCCCCATAGCAGATCTACTGTTACAGGGCGGTCGCGCTGCACAGGATCAAGTGCATATATATATATGCGATCTTGCATTTCTGGGTATCGGAGCCGATCAGCGGGTCCAGCAGACTCAATGTCCCCGGTACCTCCTGATTTTTCAGTACACAGGCAGAACTTGATCTGCCTATGTAAACAAGGCAGATCACCGTTCTTTCAGTATGGAAGACATTGATCCTGTTTTCTTGCAAAGCAGGGACATGGATCTATGCCTTCCCTTAGTAAAAGCACTTCCCCACAATGAGAAAACACTTGTTAGGTGCAAATGTAACCCTTTGATTGCCCTAGATGTTAACCCCTTCCAAGCCAGTGTCATTAGTACAGTGACAGTGCATATTTTTATCACCGATCATTGTATTAGTGTCACTGGTTCCCACAAAGTGTCACTTGGTGTCCGATTTGTCTGCCGCAATATCGCAGTCCTGCTATAAGACACTGATTGCCGCCATTACTTTACTTACTCTAAAGCAAAGGACCACGTTGCAAGGCATGTGGTATATAGGCAAAAGGGTAGCGAAGGCCAAGGCCAGACAAACCAGATCCAGGGAGCAGGCAGGAGACGTAGCCTTAGTAACACTAAGGATTGGAGTGCATACAGGAATAGGATCTGGTGAGGAGACACTCCATATACTGCACCAGCAAATGCTGAGAGCAGAAGACGTTATATAATGGGTACTGATAAACAGGTAGGGATGGGGAGCACAGGAGGCTAACAGGTAAAGATAAGTCCAGGGCAGGGAATAATAGAGACTAAACCAGTAGCACAGTTGTATAATTATTATACAGGATAACACATGTCACAGGATCAAATAAACCTTTATTCCTTATGACACCTATTGAGGCCAGAAACAAGGATACATTTTTCCCTGGATGATGTAGTATTAGTCTACTCCAGTAGGTGTCTCTAAAGTTTACTATTTAATCCTGAAAGTTTACACTGTAAAACAAGGTTTGTTAACACAATCCCAGTTAAAGAAGTGTTCAACTTTCAAACAGCAAGTAGAAAGCTAGTGTCACTCTGCTGCTTACTGGCAGGGACCTCCTTTCTCTGTGCCCTTACCAATTACATTTTTGAATAGCACAACAGAGCTGCTCAGAGCTGATTAACCTTATTTTGGTGTAACAGAGCCTGGCCTCAGAATTCCACTGATGGCAAATAATTGTGTTATCTATAGATTAGACATGCAGATTATGAACAGATTTATATTAATGCCCGCTTTTTGTTTATTTTTTTTTGTTTTTGTGCAATGTATATCAGAGCAAGTAATAATTTACACACATTTGAGCATGCTGCAAAAATTGATGCATGTAGGTAGGTGCTGTAGTATGTCCACCGACCTGAAGATGGCACTGCGCTGTTCCAGCAGGTTGGCAGGTGTCACAAAGGACCAAGTTGTCCCCTGGCATGGGCTTCAGCTAGCCATCTTGGGGGCATCTCTTATAATTTTGGGATATTTGGGCAGCTATTTTGAACACAATGGTGCTTAAATAGTGCCCTCTGCATCATTTAGATGTGCCTACAGTTTGGGAGTAGGATAAGGACAGAACCCCCACTTGCCAGGAAGGAAAGGAAAGCACTCCTCGAGCAATACACTACCTGTAAACCTTATATAATATTGTTTTGGTTGAAAAATGCCTTTCTGCCTGTATATACTTGATTACATACTGTGCCATTACATCAATTGGTCACAACCTTGTTTTAAGCTCCTATTTTTTTGGTGACTCTTCACAAGCTCCACCCACATTTTGGTTTAGTTGACATGATATGGAAACTCCATCCACTTTAGTGGGTGTGGCTAGAGGCACTATACTAGTACTCCTGGTTGTAGTGCTGACACTGATACCAAAGTATAATGGCACAAATATTGCCTTGGCAGACTGGGTAGAGAAGCTGAAGTGTGGGGCATGCCTGTTTCAGGTGCTCACGGCCCATCTCCATGACCTGGCAATTAACTACCTGGAAAATGGGGCCAGGAGAGCTGTGCTCATTTTATCTGAAAATAAACAAACTACCCTGGAGGAGGTTATGACACGCTTGGAGAGCCTGTGTGTTAAGCCACAAATTTTTTTTTTGGCGCCAACAAGAGGAGTAGCCCATTCCCCAATTTGTGGTGGCCATTCAAGAACTGGTGGTAGGGGTGTACCATGCCATGGGCTTAAGATAGCTCCTTTGTAGGAAGTGTAGCGCCCCCATGGTATAGTTGCGTTTTCTAGCAGGGTTTTGGCTAGAAAATGTAAATTTAGTCAGGCCTGACTGTAATGTGCAGGCCTGAATGTTTTGATCTGGGCTGGCAGGAGAGGCTCAGGGAGTATTGGGCGGACTTAACAGATGAGGTCACCAGAACCTCCAACTTCTTTATAGAAACCTGGGGAAGGTTTTCTGATCAGAGAGCTGGGAGATGGGTGGAGCCATCTGGAGTATTCTAAGGAGCCCTGACCAATCCCCAAGCAAGTCAATCTGGGAGGAGTAGTGTTGGGTGGAAGTCTGGAAATGTAGCAGAGGCGCTGTAGTGCAGGCCCCTACCCAAGAGGTCATCCCCCAGTCTGGGGAGGGTGACCTTGGGGCCTGGGGGTTCAGGTGCAACCAAGAAGGAGAGTGGTTGCTGGAGCTGCACGGGAGGAACATGAGAACAGCGGAGGTGCTACAGGAGGAGTGAGAGACTTTAAAGTATCCACCGGTGCGGTGAGTGACAGTCCCTGGGACTGGAAGAGAAAGTGCTGGAGCAGGCTGGGAGAGGATTGGTGGACAGTCTGTGGGAGCCTTGGGAGCCAGTCAAGGGAGTGTCACTACCAGAGAGCAAGTCGATGGGACCTGGAAGTGGATGGGCTGGGAGTTGTAGTCCGTCAAAGGCCCGGTTAGCACTAAAGTACTTTGCTGCACATTCAGGGGCCCGTGATCCCTGGCCTGTAATGGGTGTTCCTGATGTCCTGCTGAAACAGGGTAGGCCTCACCATGGGCTAACCGCGGTGAAGAGAAAGGTATAGAGAAGCCTGATAAATTTCCTTTCAGGCTGAAAACTAAGTGTACTGAGAGAACTGTAAGAGAAACGGCCAGCAAGTGAAGTGCTGGAGAGTTGGGAGGAGCAATAGTCTGCAGTGAAGTGCAAATATACAGGACTGTATATGGAATCCTTGTACCATAATTCTTTGGGCATCCCACAGTTACCCCTTATCCCCATCCAAGTTATTTCCCCTAAATAAAACAACAAAAACAAGAGCCGGTCTGGACAGTGTCTCCGGATGTGTGATATATGGTGCAATTGAGGTCAGCTATCAGGTGAACCACTACTAACAGCCACTCTCAAGGGAGCACTTGGCTATAGAAGTATTGTGTCCATTTCCTATGGGGATTTTGAAGAAGCTGCAGTGGACTACCATAATTTTCAATCATCAGTGTGACCTGGAGGTGCAAGGAGAATGGATGTTAGCCAAGACCCTGTCATTGGCAGAGGCGTAACTAGAGGGGTTGAAATTGCAACTGGGCCCCATACTCCAGGGGGCCCGTGTGCCTCCCTTGTACACCTGGTTAGGAGGGATCAGGATTGCAAAAGTCGCACTAGCGACTGGGCCCTTGCAGACCCCGAAGATGGCCGGAAGGGGCCTGCTGCAGAACTTGTGAAAGGGTCCCTCTGTGGGACTGTAATAAAGGGCCCAGCAAAGGGTGTAAAGGGCCCCAGGATCAGTAGGAAGAGCCCTGGGCTTAAAGGGAAGGGCCCTGGCCAGGGGTCAGGGGGGCCCTTCATAATTTTTTGCACCAGGGGTCCTGAAGATTCTAGTTATGCCTCTGGTTGGTGGTGCATCAAAGGAAAGTGCTAGGTTAACTTATCAACTTGAGAGGTACTCCTGTTCAGCTGCCTGCACAGTTGGTGATTGCAGATGTGTACACAATTCCATAAAAGTGTATTGTAACCTCCTGTCCTGGAGTAGAAGCCACTCATGCGGCTTGATGGCTACTATGCTGGCATTGGACAATCCCCAGTACCAGCAGCTGCTGAAATACCTGTCCTTGCTGATGCATGAGTTGTTGCCTAGTCAGCAAGATATGCTACATTAGTTGCTAGTGTAACACATGTTTGTGTTTGCTGGAGGGCCAGAGGACTATGGCTGTTTGGACTATCCTATTCATACCAGGGACCCCAATCCAATTGAAGAAATATATTGAAATTTTCCCAAAGCTCTCTGTCAAGGAGTGAAGAACCAACTGCATATTTTGTTGCATAGAGGTGTCATTCAGGAAAGCAACCAAAGTCCACATAAAAAAAAGGATAGTGGTTTGCATTCTTGTGTGAACTACAGGAAGTTAAAAGCTTGCAGTTATTGTGATGCTTTTTTAACCTCCCTGGTGGTATGATTATTTCAGATTTTTGGTGCTGAAAGCGGTACATTATTTTGCATGGAAATCTTATATTGTAGACCTGTAATTCTTAGGAATAACTCACTTAAATCTGTCCAAACAAGAGTCTAGTAGACATCCCAGGTATGATAAAGTTTGAAACATGAAATCCTAAATTATAATATAATAAATAACTAAAAATAATTATCAAAAATAATAACATAATAGTAATAAAATGTATTCAATAATGTAATCAAACCAAAAAACACTGAAATTTGCTTAGTTGCAGAATTGTCTCTGTCGTCACTTTCAGTTTCTGATGATAAATTTCCCCAAAAATCAGTATCACGCAATTCTGCAAGTGATTCTTATTTACTATCGCTGTTTTCTAGCTGATCAAAAACCACTTTTGACGTAAAGGGACACTTTTTCGTTGCCATGGACATTCTCAAGTTTCCAGGCAGAAAGAATGACATAAATAATATAAAAGTGCATGCAGGGCACTGGGCAAACCACTAGGGACAAAGGGGGTGTGAAATGATTTAATACAGTAATGTAATCTTACAGATTACAGTGTACTGTATGTATACTGTGTGTTTCACTTTTTGAATTTGCCGCCGGTATCCGCCCCCGTGTGACGCGACGCTCGCAGGGAATGGAGCCCGGCACACAGAGGCATTGGGTGGAGGACAGAAGCCCGCAGACACCGCGGGGGACATCACTGGATGCAGGGGACAAGGTGAGTAACGATGCCTTGGATCCAGTGATGTCATCCCGAGTGCGGCTCAGGGTTACCGCTAATGGTACTGAAATTCCACCCCGAGCCACACTCGGGAATACTGCCAGGGAGGTTAAGACCAGCTTCAACCTTGATCAGGTTAGCCCAGTACAGGCTCAAGCTAAAGTGCAACAAATGCCATGTAATGCAAAGTTGAATTAAACACTTTGGTGACTTAGTGGAAGCTGGGGCGGGTATCCCACGACCTTGCTAAAACTCAGGCGATATAGGACTTACCCACTCCAAAGATGGTCAGTGGATTATTATTGATTATTCATTGCCAATTTTGCCCAGATTACCACCCTGCTAATCTAATTATTTTGTGGACATCCAACCCACTTGAATTGTAAAACATTGCTAGCCCAAGAAGAATACTTTGAGCCTTTTATAGAATGGCTAACTACCACCCACTACAAGCATATGCTGACTACTGCAAAACCTTCCAAGTGTACACTGATTTCAGTTCTCAGGGTCTCAGAGCTGTACTTACTAAAGGGCAAGATATGGTTGAATGCGTCATTGCCTATGCCAGTTGGAGTTGCAGTACAATTGGCAGAAAAAAACACTAATTTAGAGCGTTTTGTACATGGTTTAGTGGAGTTTAGGAGAGTTTTGCGTTTTTTCTGCCAGAAAGCTGCAATCAGTCCTTAGACAGTGAAAGTCAATTTGCTACAAGGTTTACCAGGAGATTCATGCCTGCCTTATACCTGTCATTCTGATTACTTCAAGGCTCCATTCACACTAATGCGTTTTTGATGCATTTTGCAGAAATGCAAGGAATTTTTTTAACATGGGTTCCTATGGACCAAGTTCACAATGCATTTTTGTGCCTCTGCATTTTTGGAAAGGGTCGGGGACTTTTTTCCTGCAAAATGCAGCATTTTGCATGTAATAGACTAAAATGGGCATTCAAGAAAAATGCAAGTGCTGCGTTTTTGATGCATTTTTACCGCTATTTTGCCACGATTTGCGTTTTGCGTTTTTAAATCTGCCTAGCAACAAAATTTACCCCCCCAAAAAAATAGATAAAAAAGAACCACAAATCACGGTCAGTGTTAATTCCATCGACTAAAACCGACTAAAAAATTTTAGTCAACTAAAATAGGACTGAAACTAAAACAATTGAGATGACTAAAACTAAAATGAATTTTTAGTCAAAAGACTAAGACTAAATCTAAATTGAAATTTGCTGTCAAAATTAACACTGGTCTGTAGTGCATATTCATACCTCAATACCTTAAATAATAACATATTAGATTTTTCACTCCAGCAGTATATGAGTTTGGAAATTGTAGAGAAATGTTTAAATAATGCATTACAATATAACTACACCCATTCGATTTTAGACGACTAAAATGAGTTTTAGTCGACTAAAATGATTTTTAGTTGACTAAAATGTACTGGAGTTTAGTCAACTAAATACAACTAAAACTAAAACAATTGCAGAAGACTAGCATGGGACTAAAACTAAAATGGCATTTTAGTCCTAAGACTAAGACTAAAACTAAATCGAAATTTACTGCCAAAATTAACACTGATCGTGGCAAAATCGGGGCAGGATTGCGTTAAAAAACACAGAAAGCACAGTAAAAAGCACTCCAGAAACGCTCAAAAGCAACATGTATAGATGTGAATCGAGCATAAGGAAGGGGAGGTGTAGGCAAGTAAAGTTGAATGTCCGTTTACTTGAAGGTAGCACTAAGCCGCTCCATCAGTATAGCAGGTGCCATGGAGACTATATTGTACCCTGGCATATGATCTAACTGGCCATTTTGGGGAGCCTGGCTTGAACCGAAATCATAATACTAGACAGAACCACTGCTTGCAAGAGAGAGAATAGTCATAGTGGATGAGAAAGGAAGCAGGGAGGGTGCAAGTTTCTCTTACAGGGTATCATAACAAGGGTCTCTGTCCTACCCAGCCAGTCACCTGGATCCTTCCATTTATCACTAGCTGGACATTTTATTGTCTTCCTGGAGGCTCAGAGCTGCATAACATTTCCAGTACCGTCTCTCAAAGAAAGCATTACTTGAGCAATCTACTGCCTGTGATTCTTGTACAATATTGTTTTGGCTAAATAGTTCCTTATTGTCTTCCAGTTCCTTTCTGCCTGCACATACCCGGTCACATACTCTACTACTGAAGCAATTGGTCACATTGTTGTTTTAAACTTTTTCACAGAAGTTATGTTTGAGCATCAGTGTTGTGTCGCCTGCTCCTATTCTTTTAGTGTCTCTTTGCAAGCTTCATTCATGTGATTGTGCCCTAATCATATCGCAGGGTGCTGTATTCACAGCTATCCACTGTACTATATTGACATAGCTCTATCCAACAATTGAAAATGCTACATGTACTTTATATTGCAGGTTTCTGCATACTTGCTATAACTCATTTGTAAAGTATGTTGTAGATGACAACTCTGGATACCATTTTGTTTGCTAAATCACTGTGTATCATTGGCAATTGGCATTTTAAAAATAAAATTCTTGTTTTAACCAATATTTATTAATCACACGCTGATCAGGCCTTTTCTGGAACTTTTTTACAAGTTTAAATTAGTATTTTTTGCTAGAAAACTACTTAGAACCCCCAAACATTATACATATATATATTTTTTAGCAGAGACCCTAAAGAATAAAATTGCTATTGTTGCAATATTTTATATCACATAGTATTTGCGCAGCGGTTTTTCAAATGCAATTTGTTTGAAAAAAACAACATTTTAATGAATTAAAAAAAACAGTAAAGTTAGCCCAATTTTTTTGTGCAATGTGAAAGATGATGTAATGCCAAGTAAAAAGATACCTAACATGTCATGCTTTAAAATTGTGCACGCTTGTGGAATAGTGACAAACTAAGGTACCTAAAAATCTCCATAGGCAATGCTTTCAATTTCGTTTACAGGCTACCTGTTTTGAGATACACAGGAGGTTAAGTGCTAGAATTATTGCTCTCGCTCAAACGATCGTGGCGATACCTCACATTTGTGGTTTGAACACTGATTACATATGTGGGCACGACTTATGTATGTGTTTGTTTCTGCGCACAATCACTGAGGGATGGGGCGCTTTAAATTTTTTTTCTTATTTATTTTACTTGTATTTTTTTTTGTTTTTACACTGTCCTTTATTTATTGATTTTTTTTAAAATCACTTTTATTCCTATTACAAATAATGTGAACATCCCTTGTAACAGAAACAAGCATGACAGGTTCTCTTTATTGAGAGTTTTAACCCCAGATCTCTCATTTACCTTTAAAAGCAAAAGAAAAAAAAAATTTTTTTTGACACTTTGACTATAAAAAAAATCTCATTAAGCAGGAGAACCGGAAGTGACGTCGGAGGTCGCTCCAGTCCTCCAAAGGCCATATTGCCCTCACTTGACTTCCTGCTTTTCCATCCAAGGGATCATATTGCTTCCAGGTTTACTGATGGCTCCGCTAAACTCGGAAACGACTGGTAAGCGGCAAAGGGCACCTCTCTCGCCACCTCTAAGAGTGATCCCGTGGCGTATCTGCTGCCGGGATCACTTTTAGCAGATGTCCAATCACCCAGAGTATAACGTGATACCAGGGCTATGGCAGCTAGTGGCTGTCATAACCCTGTTATTAAACATCAAAGTAATGTCATATATGTACTCTAGGTGGTCGTGTGTTGAAAAACAGCAATGTTATTATATACTGTGAACCATATGTACTGTGTGCATTATACCTATCTATCCAGCAGGTGGCATCAAAGTATTATTGTGTATAATGAATGTATTTTATGATATAACAGGATGTATGGTCTATCTGTGTTGTATGCATTTGTTTGTTATTCAATTCCTGTTTGCTTGTTCCATGATAAAGATATTTCTCCATGAAAATAAAGCGTATTCTCTGCAACCAAGAAGCTTCCAGCGCATAATTCAGTACCCTGATAATAGGTAATGTGCCCAGGAATTGGAGAGGATACCTCAGCGCACCCAGCAGGCAACCAGGGCACTGGAAAGAGAATTCTGCAACTCAGTGAGTACAGTGAGTCTGTGAGTATTGTGTGCAAAGATGGCAAGTGGTTCAGATGTATAGTTTGCAATAGCAAAACTGAACAATGCCAATTACCAGCTGTGGAAGTTTAAGCTACAAATGATTTTTAACGAGGATGACTTGTGACAAGTGCTGAATACAGACAGACCCACAGCTGGAGAGACAGAGGACAGGAAGGATAGGCAAGCAAAAGCAAATATAAGCTTACTAGTGGAAGATGAGCAGATTATCCACATAAGAACAGAGAAAACGGCCAAAGGTATGTGGACGTCATTACAAAAATTGCATGACCGTTCAAGTCTAAACAGCAAGTTATTTCTATTAAGAAAGTTGTACAAGATGAAACTAGAAGAATGCCAGCAAATTTGTCACCATGTGAAAGCTATGCTAGAAATCATAGAGCAGCTATGCACCCTTGGAGAGGACATCAAAGATAACCATATTGTTGCTCTGTTCCTTTACAGCCTTCCACAGACATATACTGCTCTTATTAATGCTTTATAAACCAGATCCGAGCAGGAGCTGACACTGGAATATGTCAAAGGCAAATTAATTGATGGATATGACAGAAGGAAAGAAAATGTGCACTATTATGACAAACTCTTAAGATGTACAAAGGCACAAAGCACAACAAAGAAAGCAGAGCCTGTTTTCGCTGTAAAAAGATTGGTCACTTAAAAAAGGACTGTTCTATCTGGAAAGCCGAGCAGCGAAAGCTAGGGCTATCAACAAAAGAAAGAGTCAAAGCAGCCACAAAGGAAACTGCAAACACATCATGGAGTGGCACCTTTAAAGTGACACAGAGCGACAAGCCACGCGGCTGGTGCATAGACTCAGGAGCGACAATCCACATGACTAGTGATGCGACCCTCTTCACAAACATTGATTACAGTGCAAAAGACAAAGTTTTCCTAGCAAATGGGAAAAGCATAATTTCAGAAGGTAAAGGCCAGGGCTTCCTGAACTGCATTACACCACAAGGAGGTCACCACAGCATCCTTGTAAAGAAAGTGCTGAATGTTCCAGAACTAGAAGGCAGCCTCCTATCAGTGAAAAATCTTGCAAACAACGCTCTCACAGTTAAGTTCCAGGGTGATGGATGCACAATTCGCAATAATAAGCAATTCCTTGCAAAAGGAAAACTGTATGATCACCTATACAAGCTCATCACAACAGACCAGCAAGCCAATATAGTCTCTAATGACATACACAGCAAATGTATTCACTTATAGCACAGGTGGCTAGGGCACAGAAGTCCAGAAGCTATACAGGACAATATAAAGAGAGGTTTATCAAAAGATTTGACAATAATGCCTTGCAAGTGCATGACCCGGGTAGTCCTGATGCGGCCATGCCACTAATACCTATACTCTCAATAAATAAATAGACACCACACCGATTGGAGGTAAAAGGGGGCGCTAGGCCATTTATTTAAACATCAAACCTTTAAACAGTTTAAACAACAGTACAATGTAATTGTAAAGCAAGTTTGAGATCCCAGGAGGCCGCATCACCAAATTGCGTACTTGAGAAAAACCAAACTTCCCAGCCGCACTACGCCGGCTCGGGTACTTTCCTTTTCCAGTTAAACCAAGTTAACTGGAACAACCGCACTGAGGACTCCATACCTGAGATGGATCCTTATCCCTTGACTAATGAACTGACAGGCCTCCTGAGATCCAACCGCCCATCACAACACCTACTGCTA
>BLSH010081450.1:100067-116090 GCA_018402905.1 Glandirana rugosa
CCCGCCCTAGTAACACCCCCCGTCAGCAGACTCTCTGTCGCTTAACGTGCCCTGGGCGCGACGACTCTCTGCAGAGCGATCCGGGGTCCGTAGGTGTACCGCCTCCATCTCCGGAATTAGGCGGTCGAGGCACGCCGGCGTCGGGTCGCGCCGCGCCCGACCGACGTCCTCGCCGAGAGTAGCAAGTGCGGCGCCCAGCTCTAGGGGAGGCGGCCGGGCTGTACCGCTCCGGCGGCCGGGACCGCCGAGCGCGTGCCGGCACCCGCTCCCCCTCCTCCTCTGCTTCCTCCCATAACGATGAGAGCCGCTCCTGCAGCCAGCCCGCGCCGCGCTGGGCTGCGGCCGCACGGAGCTGGCGGATTAAGGCCTCTACCTCCGCCATGTGGATGCCTGGGGCCTAGCGAGACGTCTCTCAGCAGCGCGGGTCCCGTGCAATTCGCTGTCTCTCAGACGACTGCCCCCCACAATGATCCCGCCCTACTCTATATACCCTGCCCGCCCACTAGCTTGCCTCCCACCCCCTCTGGCAAGGTTAACCCCCTGATGCCTGGCCCCAGGGCACCCCTGTCATGTGGCCCTGCGCTATATTTTTTTTTTTTTTTTTTTTTATAGCTCCGGGCCTGCCTATATAGAAGCAAAAGCCACACGTGCTCCCCTTCCACAGATTTCTCAAAGAAAAAACACCCATCCCCTGCAGCTCATACACAGTGACGTATGCGGTCCAATGAAAACTCCCACGTCAGACGGGAACAGATATCTACTGACTTTCACTGATGATTATTCCAGGTACACAACTACTTATATGATTAAACACAAGAATGAAATATCAGAGAAACTTCAAGAGTTAGTTGCCACGTCTAGTAACAAATTCCAAAGCAAACCAGGAATAATACGCACTGACAATGGGGGAGAATACATAAGCAAAGAAGTGGCCTCATAGCTGAAGAGACAAGGAATAGTACACCAGACAACCACACCTAAAGCCTCGTACACACGGTTGTACAATCGGTTGTACAATCATCCGACCATTAGTACGCGCGATTAGAACAGCCAACATGCGACAGTCGTACAACAGAAATTGGATGAGCAGACTAGAAAACTTTTGTTGTACAATAAGCGGTCGTACGACTGTTGTACCGTGTGTACAGAGAAGTTGGCTCAACAAGTTGTACATGCAAAACACGCATGCTCAGAAGTCGGGAACGCACGGAAGTGTCCGTTCGTGTAAACCTACATTCCTAATTCACAAATCACATTCACCTGAACTTCCTCTTTATACGCTCATAGCACATCACCACATTAGGCTTGGTCGTACGATCGCTTAGTCCTCGTCAGTATGGGAGACACAACAGCCAACATAGGATTTTGAATGTCCGGTCGTACGACCGTCGCATCGTGTGTATGAGGTTTTACACTCCTTAACAAAAAGGTGTAGCAGAAAGGAAAAATCACACTCTTAGAGAAATGGCCAGGTGCATGTTGTCGGATGCCAACCTACCTCACAAGTACTGGGGAGAAGCAGTAATAACTGCAACCTACCTACAGAACAGACTACCCTCAAGTACTCCAATCGAGATGTGGCATGGATCAAAGCCTAGCATAGGGCACATCAGAGTATTCGGATGTAAAGCATATGCCTATATTCCAAGTGAAAAGTGATCTAAGCTGGAGAACAGAGCCATAGAGGGAATTCTAGTAGGCTACAGTGAGCAAACTAAGGGTTACAGAATCCTACACCCAAAGACTGACAAAGTGACAATAAGCTGTAGTGTTTATTTTGATGAAATCCCATCACCAGGAACACAGATCCCTGAAAGCTGTGAAGTTAATATGCCAAGCAAATGTCAACCAAAGCGAACCTGTGCAGCAGTCAGAACAAGAAGTGGAACTCACATTGCCTAAAAAAAGTTCTCCACCAGGGGGTTCCACCCCACAAGCTGTCATACACTGTCAAAACACACAGCATACTTGAACCAACATCCTGGGAAGACATAGAAAAACTGCTAAAACGTGAAGCCAATAAATGGAGAGTGGCAGCAGAAGAAGTATTAAAGTCACTTCAAGAAAATAAAACCTGGACACTCACAGAGCTCCCTACTAACTGCAAAACTATAGGAAGTAAGTGGACATCCAAAGTAGTCAGATGCAGAAGGTAATATTCACAAATACGAAGCCAGACTAGTTGCCAAGGGTTACTCCCAGAAGTTCGGTGAAGATTACCATCAGAGCGCTTCTTAGCGTTGCAGCTGGGAAGGGCATGCAAGTGAAACACCTAGATGTTAAAACTGCTTTCCTATATGGAGACATTAAGGAAGATCTCTACATGGAGCAACCACCAGGATTTGAGCAAGGAGACAACCTTGTGTGTAAACTTCAGAAGATCATCTACGGTCTTAAGCAATCTAGGAGGATGTGGAATGAGAAAGTGAATGAAGTGCTTACCAGAGAGGGATTCTCAAGAAGTAAAGCAGACCCCTGTCTCTACTCCAAGAATCAAGAAGACAATGGATATACATCCTTATCTATGTTGATGACATTATAACTTTTGAAGAAGGGGGTTACAATCAGATAGTTCACAAGCTGAAAGAAAATTTTTAAATCAAAGAGCTAGGGAACTTTATCTACTATCTGGGAATCCAAATAGACAGAGAAGATGAAAGTTATCTTCTCAACCAGTCTCAGAAAATCGCTGAAACCTTGGAACAATTCCATATGCAAGATGCAACGGAAGTAAAAACTCCTATGAAACCAGGCTCAAAAAAGCAATGAAACAGGAAACTTGCTACCCAACAATGATATGTTTTTCAAAGCAATTGGTAAACTGCTATATGTTGCCATTGTGACAAGACCAGACATAGCCGGAGCAGTGGGTATACTATACAGAAAAGTCTTAGCTCCCTGTCAGCGTGACTGGAACACAGTGAAGTGAGTGATGCAGTACCTCAAAGGAACAATTCAGATGAAGCTACGGTTACCAGCAACATCCAATCCAAAACTGGTCGGATATGTGGATGCTGATTGGGCCAGGGACTGCGCAAACCACAAATTCACAAGTGGATTCATCTTCCAATAGGGGGAAGGAACAATAAGTTGGTCTAGTGGAAAACAATCAACTGTCGCTCTATCTTAAACTGAAGCAGAGCATTATTAAGCATTATTAAGCAGCTGCAGCATACACATGTCACAAAGTGATATGGATTTGTCAACTTTTTGTGGTCATTGGGATAGACATGTCAAATCCAATTCCCATTTTTAAAGACAACCATGGATGTATAAAGCTTACGCAATCAGAAAGAGTCAATCCTAAGACCAAACACATCAAATATCACCTACTTAGGGACAATCAAGAGCAAGGTGTTATTGACATTCAATATTGCCCATCAGAGGAGATGAGTACTGATGCACTCCCCAAGCCTTTGTTGAAGGAACGTCATAGTTATTTCCAGAAGAAGCTGAATATAATTTGACAAAGCATATGCTGTTGAGAAGGGGTGTTGGAAAAGCAACAGCAATGTTACTATATACTGTGAACTATATGTACTGTGTGCATTGTACCTATCTATTCAGCAGGGGGCACTGCAGTATTATAGTGTATAATGAATGTATTCTATGATATAACAGGATGTATGGACTATCTCTGTTATATGCATTTGTTTGTTATTCAGTTACGGTTTTCTTGTTCCGTGAGAAAGATATTTCTCCATGAAGGTAAAGCATATTCTCTAAGAAGCTTCCAGCACATACTTTCCCTGATAATAGTCGGCAAGTGACACTGATATGCAGAAAAGTGGTGGCAGAAAAAAGACCAAGTGGTCCATCGAGTCTGCTCTTTTTTTTTAAATTTATACATGTTTTTGTTTATTTTGTTAACTTTTTTGTTTGGGTATAGATCTATGTTTGTCCCAAGTATGTTTGAATCCACTTACTGTTGACTGACTCACTACCTCTGCTGGAAGTCTCTTCCAAGCATCGACTATCCTTTCAGTAATATAATACTTTCTGAGATTAGTTTTGAACATTCCTCCTGCTAGTTTGAGATCATGTCCCTGTGTTCTTGATCTTGGCTTCATATTAAAAATACTGCCCTCCTGAACCTTATTCACCCCATTGATGTATTTAAAGTCTTTTGTCATGTCAATCCTTTCCCTTCTTTCCTCCAGACTATAGATATTAAGTTCCTCAAGTCTCCTGATATGTTTTACCCTGTGTTGTATCTCAGTACTGCTGATCTCCTGTAGTCTATTTACAGCCACATTCTGCCTACATACATGCACTCCAGAGAAGGCTACGTGGCATTTCTAAAGACAGGTTTCCTGATGGGGGCCACATTTGTAATCTTCTTTGAAGGCCAGTGTGATAGGGTGACAAAGTATAACAAAAAAAACTGACAGGGGTTATAACCCTCCTTTTCTTTATATAAAATGAAAAAAAAATGTTTTGCTTATAGTTCTACTTGAAAATTACATTCATCTGTAAAAGCGGATATAAGCTTTTAGTGGTTGGGTTTACTTATACTTTATTCAGAACAGGCAGCTGTGCTGCCCAAAACAGTGCCTAGTGAAGCCACACGGCTTCCACCCATCTGCTGGTTGCAATGAGTCCCTAAGCAGCTGGAAAACTGCCAAACTCAGATCTGATTTACTTTTTCCAGTATGATGCCTCCTGGTATTGAAAAGTCATTTCTTTCATTATACATCAGCCAATGAATTACAAATAATCACTGAATTCTAATTTTCTGACTCAGGTTTTCTAGTTAATACCGGAACCCTGGGTATGCTTTGGTAGTTTTAGGCACAGTGATGTAAGTGTGCATTCATCTGCAATCTCTGTCATCACATTGACTAACTATGGATGTTCTTTTGTTACAAAAGCAATAACAAGTGTGTTTCCTGTTGCATTTGAGTCGTACTGGAACTGTCAGGCTTGGGGTAGAGGTTTCTGAAAATGCTGCTGATAAATTAACTGGTCGTGATTGCACAAGATCTCTGACATCTTTTGTCAGCACTGTAGATGTATTGCTGGTTGCACAGAACAGGTAATACAAGACGGATCAGTTTAGCTAGCACAAGGTATTCAGCCTTAGGATGAGATGGACTTTTGATAGTGACAAGACAAGTATACACCAGCATTACTAGCCTACTAAAGTGATATTTTTATCTTAAAAGTAAAATGTCGGCCGGAACACCGCTTTAACTGGTTCCTGACTGGCTCGTGTACATTGCACTGTGGCAGCGTCCCGCGAATCGCCGTCTTTAAACGGCAGCTCATGCCCGCCGCACTCTGCAGGAGTGTGCCTGCGGCTCGGGCGGACCCAATATCCGCCGGCGAGCCGTGATTGTTTAGGACAGGAGAAACACGGGGAACTGCCGATGTAAACACGGTGGTTCCCTGCATCTAAGAGATCTACTGATCCCTGTCACTGGGATCATTTAGATCTCTGGTGCCCCTGACAGCCCAGCCCCCTCACAGGTAGAACACACCCAGGGAATACAGTTAACCCCTAGAGTGCCCCCCCAGGTTAACCCGTTCACTGCCAATGACATTTATGTAGTAATCAGTGGACATTTAAATTTCTGATCGCTGTATAAATGTCATTGGTCTCAAAAAAGTGTCAAAAATGTCTGACATGTCTGCCCCAATATAGCAGTCCCGATAAAAAGTGCAGATCGCCGCCATTACCAGTACAAAAAAAACAAAAAACGCCAGAAATGAAGTCTCATGGTTTGTAAACGTAGCAACTTTTGCGCAAACCAATCCATAAACGCCGATTGCGATTTTTTTTTTACCAAAAATATGATGAAGAATATAAATCGGCCAAAACCGATGAATAAATTTGTTTTTTTATATAATTTTTTATGGATTTGTATTTTAGCAAAAAGTAAGAAATATTGTTTTTTTTTTAGAAAATTGTTGCTCTTTTTTTGTTTATAGCGGTGATCAGAAATGATGCAGAGGTTATCAAATACCACCAAAAGAAAGCTCTATTCGTGGGCAAAATAGGACGCAAATTTTGTTTGGGTACAATGTCGCACGACCGCACAATTGTCAGTTAAAGCGAAGCAGTGCCGAATCGCAAAAAGTGCTCTGGTCCTAACATGGGGAATGTTTCTGAGGGTGAACTGGTTAATTATAAAAATTCTCTTTACATATAATTTGATCTCCTAGTGTCCTAGTGCTTGCTAAAAATGAACTAAATTTTTCCTTGAAATGAGATTGCCTTAGAGCAAATTGTTTACATATTTCATGCTGTGTATAATACTGATGTATAGCACACAATACACATTGTTTTTGCTTGTCACTTAGATAATTGGTAAAAGGAGAGCACACAGTGCTGTCATGGCGACACCATCATACCACGCAGTTTATGAACACAAATTAAAGTTTGCTGGAAAACTATATTGTTTTTCTAATGAATTTTAATATTTTAAGTAGTGAATTCTCCACCTGTGACCCTGCTAAATAATAGTTAGAAAAACACTATAAAAAATGTCAATTTAGCTCTTGTCCCATGCTACCCATAAAAAATGTGCATACTATCCATTCCATAGTTGTCAGTACAAAAAATATTGTGAATATTTTCTCCTGGATCCAGGTAAGAGCGGTCAAACAGGGCAAACAGATGTTTAAATTGGGCATCATTTTGAACTTTTATAAATATCAAATATTGCTGAAATTGATGCTCTTTACCAGTCATCATTAGTTCAAAAATTTAATGATAGGTCACTTGACCGCTCGCTGCCAGGCCTAATGTTATTTCAGTTATCTGTCATTTGGTGAACTTTTCTGGAAGGCTGTTTGAATTAACATTTACTTTTATGGATTCCATAAATCAGAAAATATTATAAAAGAATGACTTTGGCTGCAGAATCTTGTAAAAAATGAGAAAATCGTCCTGGTTGTCCATATATTATTAGCTTTCCCAGATTCCCTCTTTACTCCTCATAAACATGTTAATTAACCTTTTAAATAAAACCTTTCCATTTTCATTGTGTAGCACTCTCCTAGGTAGGTGCTAGAGAGTGCATAGTTTTTGGGTTTCCCTGCTTAACATGGGGATTGTCAGGCAAATTTAGGTGTTCTCTGCCTAACAGGGAGCAGTAATCCATTGATAGGGTCTGCTCAGTGTGATCAGATGTTGCTCATGTTGTTTACCTGCTTCAAACTGGTCCAATATGAAGGGGCATATTGGACAGTGGGAAGAAACCTAACAAATGAGATAGATACAGCTCTGGCCATTGGCAGAGGAAGGTGCCTCATGGTATGCTGGATGACTGTATTTATACCAAGAGAGCACATGTGCATGGGGTCTTCAACTGGAGAGTGGGGTCCCGGAGGAAGGAAGGCTGCTGCCCTTCCTTTAACCACTTGCCGACCGCCAACCGCAGGTTGACGGCGACAAGGTGGTTCGTTATCGCAAATCGCCGTCATACGACGGCGGCTGCGATAACGCGCACTGTGAGCGCGCGCGTGCCGCCAGAGGCGCGCCCGCTCACTGTGTTCGGGGAGGGCCAGGGAGCGGGTGCGGCGGCTTCGATTGCCGCCGGCTACCCGTGATGGCCCCCCCGGAGCGAGTGAGCGGAGGTCCGTGTATGTAAGCACGGACCTCCGCTCTGTGTGAGGGGGAAGGGCTGTGATCACAGCCTTCCTTTACGTGAAGGCTGTGACCACTTCCCTTCCCCAGCTAGGCAGTCCCCCATACGGTTAGAACACGCCCAGGGAACATAGTTAACCCTTAGCGCGCCCCCTGCAGGTTAACCCCTTCACTGCCAATGGCATTTACACAGTAATCAGTGCATTTTTATAGCACTGATCGCTGTATAAATGCCAATGGTCCCAAAAAAGTGTCAAAATGTTCCGACATGTCCGCTGAAATATCGCAGTACCGCAAAAAAATCGCAGATCGCCGCCATTACTAGTAAAAAAAAATAAAAAATAAAAACCCCAAAAATGAATTCTCATCATCCGTAAACGCGACCACTTTTGCGCAAACCAATCAATAAACGCCGATTGCGATTTTTTTTATCGCAAATATGAGGAAGAATATAAATCGGCCAAAAACAGTGAAAAAAATGTTTTTTTATATATTTTTTTTGGATTTGTATTCTAGCAAAAAGTAAGAAATTTGTTTTTTTTTGCAAAATTGTCGCTCTTCTTTTGTTTATAGCGGCGATCAGAAATGACGCAGAGGGGATCAAATACCACCAAAAGAAAGCTCTATTTGTGGGAAAAAAAGGACGCAAATTTCGTTTGGGTACAACGTCGCACGACCGCGCAATTTTCAGTTAAAGCGATGCAGCGCCGAATCGCAAAAAGGGCTCCGGTCCTAAAGCTGGAAATCCTTCCGGGGCTGAAGTGGTTAAAGGCTGCCATGTGGCCTAATGTATTCGACCTGAGGGCCAGAGCCCCAGAAGCTGCAACCCAGATGTCCTGCAGAGCTGACTGGAAGGAAGACGCACCTAGAATGACCAGTTCCTGGCTACTGTACTGGAGACCTGAGTCTAGGGGTCTGTTCTGTGAGGGCCAACCCTGCAAGCTAGTAAAGTCAGTGGATGGGTACCAGCTAAAGGTGATACTGGGTAGTGTCCCGAGGAATCAGAGTTCATTGATCTGCTGCCAGAGCAAGCAGAGGGCTTATTCTTCCATACAAATGATGTATGGTTCAGCAGAGGGTCTGCTATTCAGTTTAACCAAGTGAGGCCAAGCGAGAGTTGTCCTCATCTGTGCATAGTTAAAGTTGGAGCATACCATTAATGCCTTCTCCTATCCAAGTTCTACCAATAAATACAAAAAAAAAAATCCCCTAGACTGGACATTGGATAATAAGCGGATGAGTGTGCACCTGGTTGCGTGAAAATACCCAAGCATCTGGCCAAATCATAGGGATAATCATAGAGACGCCAGGGAAATCTATACTCTGTGATCCCTACGGGGGCAGTGCTACAATTGCATATTTTATTTTAGACATTGTGATGTCATCACTAGGTCTCTGTAATCCAGGCATATCATGACTGGTGGGAGGGTCTGGCAGGGTGCTGTTCATCCTTCATGAAAACATCACAGCACCTTGCTTCAGTACTTCTCTCAAGAGCCGTCTATCCTGATGCAAGCAGTGGGCAGGATCTTGGGAAAGGCATACCTCCCAACTTTTTGAGATGGGAATGAGGGACACCTATCAGCAAAAGTATGCAGACACAGGACACACCCCTTGCCACGCCCCCTTAAAGGAGAATTATACAAAAAAACAAGATTGTGCATTTTTTACCACTACTATTACTTTATATTGCCATTTGAACTTTACAAATGCAGCAATTTATATATCAAATGAAAGGTTTAGCACTGGGAAACACTTTTTGATAGATAAATAGTGCATTTTACATACAACTCTATAGATCAGACCAAAATAAGGGACAAATAAGGAGGAAAGAGGGACAGAGGGACATTGCTCAAAAAAAGTCCCTCGAAATCAGGCAAAAGTTATGCAAATATCATAATGCCTTCATGGTTAGTCTGAAGGAGAAAACAGTTCAATGCAGGCTGTATTTGCATGCAGATTGCCCTAAATAACGCTCACATGTAATGCTGAGCCGCCATGATTGAAAGAGCTGAAATAAAATGAATGAAATAAGTGGGCCATAGACAGTAAGGCTGGTGTTAGGGCCGAGTTCGTCTGCTGGTGGCACTGTGGTGCTCTGGGCTGAATGCTGCAGTTCCAGTTTTCACTAGCAGGTGTCTCCCAGAGGCCAGCAGGCCCTAGTAATCAGTTCCAAATGGTCTCAGCTGCTAGCAAGACATATAATGCTGTTCCCATTAGCACAGGGCGCGCCAGTGTTTTGATTGCCATCCTTGCTGCCAGATCCTTTTGCATGTGTACCCTGCTCCTTGTTCCTGTACCCAGTCCTGATTCCCCCTTCCTTGCAACCCTGGTATTCCCAGTTACCCCTGTCCCTCATTCTTTATATATTTTGTATACAGTTAGTTGTTAGTAGGGATGGGCCGAACACCACCCGGTTCGGTTCGCACCAGAATTTGCGAACAGGCAAAAAATTTGTGCGAACATGCGAATGCCGTTAAAATCAATGGGACTCGAACATGAAAAATCAAAAGTGCTAATTTTAAAGGCTTATATGCAAATTATTGCCCTAAAAAGTGTATAGGGACCGGGTCCTGCCCTAGGGGACATGTGTCAATGCAAAAAAAGTTCTTAAATCGATCGTTTTTTCAGGAGCAATGATTTTAACAATGCTTACAGTGAAACAATAAAAATGAAATATTCCTTTAAATATCGTGCCTGGGGGGTCCCCTTGATCTGCCTGTAAAGGGGTGCACTTCTGTGATGTTTAGGACATAGCCAGAGCAAAATGACATTTCCAAAGGAAAATTGTCATTTATTATCGCGGCTGTAATGTATTGTCGGTTCCTGGCAATATAGATAAAATCACTGAAAAAGCATTGCGTTGCCCACCCCCCCCAGTCCATACCAGGCCCTTCAGGTCTGGTATGGATTTTAAGGGGAACCCCGCTCGCAAAAAAAAAAAAAAAAAGACGTAGGGTTCCCCCCCAATGTCCGTACCAGGCCCTTCAGGTCTGGTATGGATTTTAAGGAGAACCCCACACAAAATTTAAAAAAAATGACGTGGGGGTCCCCCCAAAATCCAAACCAGGCCCTTCAGGTCTGGTTTGGATTTTAAGGGGAACTCCGCACCAATTTTTTAAAAAAAATTACGTAGGGTTCCCCCAAAAATCAAATTCAGACCCTAATCCGAGCACACAGCCCTGGCATGGCAGGTGGGGGTGGGGAGGAGCGTGCCAGGCCCCTTGAACTCAACATGGGGTCGGATGCTTTATCCCCAAAGCACCTTGTCCCCATGTTGATGGGGAGAAGGGCCTCTTCCCCACAACCCTTGCCGGTGGTTGTGGGGGTCTGCGGGCGGGGGGCTTATTGGAATCTGGAAGCCCCATTTAATAAGGGGGCCCCAGATCCTGATCCCTCCTATGTGAATAGGTATTGGGGTACATTGTACCCCTACCCATTCACCAAAAAAGTATAAAAATGGGCGGCCACCCAGTGATGTAAAAAGGTGACCCGTCCCCTCTGACAACGAATGACATCTGAAGGGACGGAGTCACTCATTTACGTCACTGGGTGGCCCCACCCTTACCCATAAAATAAATGTCAGACTGCAGACCGCCCATTCTGGGAGACGCCTCAGGACAGCACGGCTGCAGCAGCGGGCGCGGGGGCGGTGAAAGAAGAAGGAAGAAGATTGAAGACGAAGAGAGGAAGGAAGAAGACCAAAAGAAGAAGCAGAAGACCAGAAGAATGACTGGGGCAGGAGAATATGGAGGAAGAAAGAAGAAGAGCTAATTTACACAATAAAGGACTTGTCAAAAACTGCCTCTTGTTTTTTGTACCACTTTACTACTTTTTTGGTGAATGGGTAGGGGTACAATGTACCCAAATACCTATTCACATGGGGGGTTCGGGATTTGGGGGCCCCCTTATTAAAAGGGGTTTCCATATTCCAATAAGCCCCCCTGCCCGCAGACCCCCATAACCACCGGCAAGGGTTGTGGGGAAGAGGACCTCAAAGCATTGTCCCCATGTTGAGGGCATGTGGCCTGGTATGGTTGGGGGGGGGGGGGCGCTTGCTCGTCCCCACTGCCTCCTGCCATGCCAGGGCTGCGTGCTCGGATAAAGGTAAGGTTACGATTTTGGGGGGGACCCCACGTCATTTTTTTTTAAAATTTTGGCGCGGGGTTCCCCTTAAAATCCATACCAGACCTGAAGGGCCTGGTTTGGATTTTGGGGGCACCCCCACGTCATTTTTAAAAAAAACTTTGGCATGAGGTTCCCCTTAAAATCCATTACCAGAACTGGAGGGCCTGGTTTGGATTTCGGGGGACCCCCACGTCATATATATACACTAGGAAGGTAAATATATATATTTATGCACTGCCTGCACTAACTGACTGTATACAGATCGCCCTATCTATCTATTATCTATCTATCTATCTAATACTTTTTTCACAATAATCACTAGCTACACTGAACTACCTGCAGGTCGCTACCTAAGCTCACTAGCTCCACGTTTAACACACTACATAGAGCCGCTGTACAAGCAGCTTTATATAGCGTGGGGCGTGGATTGAGGCTGCTGAGCAGTGATTGGCTAAAGGCACGTGCATGTCATGTGCATGCCTTGGCCAATCAGCGGGTGGCATTTCTTCTGCCATTGGAATGCCTTATGGGGCGCTCAAAGTTCCTGCAAACACTCCATAATGTTCTAATTTCGACGAACGGGCGAACACCCGATGTTCGAGTCAAACTTACGTTCGACTCGAACAGCGGGCCAATCCCTAGTTGTTAGGTCTCTTGTTAGGTTAATTAGGTATTTTGTCACAGGGTTTGTTCATGTTTACTTTTTGCTGGTGTGTGATTGTCTTTTGTTTCACTGTAAATAAATCTCACTTTAAAGATATATGTGGTCTGGTCCCATTTTTTGTGTGTAGCTACAAATATGTGGTCTCCCAGCTGCTGATTGCTGACAGCTAGGAAGGAAAAAAACGAGTTGACACTGGATGTCATGGCCGGATCTAGGGGGTGCTGGAGTGGGCTGCACCCACCAGATTACAGTGGTGCCCCGCCCAGGCTGGCTGCCACCATGGACATTGTGCCCACTGAGCTGCTCCCCCGATTCCCGCACTCAGGGCCAGAAGAAGGGGCAGGGGACAGGAGAAGTGTCAGCAACAGAGAGGAGCCGGAAAGAGGTGCAGGCTCTCTTGTTCTCCTCCATCCTGTCAATGAAGCACTTCCCCGTACAGTGGATTACACAGGAATGTTCTTAGCTCGAATGGTACACTGCTTAATTATCACCCCCCCAATGGTGGCTCATCAGTAGGGGGCACCTGGGCGCCGCCCCCCTCCCCCGCTGGGAATGAGGGGGAAAAAAAAAGCGTTCAGAGTCTCACCGACTCCTTTAAATGTGGCTCCGGTACAGTGTTTTCCTTTTATTTTGGCTACTTGCTGTCTGCTGACAGCAATTAGTGATCCCATTGGTTAGAACTAAAAGTGTTTGTGTGTGCGCCAGAGAGGTACGCCGCACCAACACTGATTGGCTGTCCTGAGCACTGGACTGCCAGCGATTGGCTATGTCATGGTGTGGTGGGCGGGGGCGGGACTGTGGCGGACATGCTGCTGGGCGTGTCATGACTCCACGCAGGCGCAGAACACGCCGGGTTCCCCTCAGTCTGCCCTCCTCGCATGTCCCATCGTGCAGTGCTGCTGAGTGCTGGCCGACTCCAAGGATGAACTTGCAGTGCCACTCGAGTGCCGACCGTGCCAGTGACTCCCACTCCAGCCAGTGCAGCCACCACTGAGTCCGTCCCAGCCAGGAGCCTGGAGCTGCGGCTACACGGGATTCTGTGCATCCTTGTGCAGGCAGTCCAGTCAAAGTCAATTGGGATGCAGCAGCTGCATGGGCATAGTCGAATGTCAAAATTTGATACGCAGACAGGAAGGGATGCATGTATCCAAACACACAGTGTCTACCTTTGGAGCTATGCACCCACTTCTATAGGTGAAGCTCTCTGGTGGATGCAGAAGCAGGAAAAAGTGGCTCAGCATACAGGACCTGTCTCAGCGATTGTCTGAATGAGCTTTAGGGGAATTTATCAAAACTAGAGCAGACAGAACTTGGAACAGCTGTGCATGGCAACCAATCAGCTCCTAGCTTTCATTTTTAAAGCTGAACAAGCTGAAAATAGAAGCTGATTGCTTGCCATGCACAGCTGTTCCAAATTCTGACTGCACCAGTTTTGATAAATTCTCCTCACTGTGTTTTACATTTCTTACTCCTGACTACTGCATCCTAAAGACAGCACATTCTTTGTTAAAGTGGTTGTAAAGGCACAAGATTTTTAATATTCATGCATTCTAAACTTTCTGTGTGTAGCACCCCCCCCCAGCCCCATCTAATTCTTACCCGAGCCACCTCTCGATCCAGCGATGTCCATGAGAACTTTGGCTGTCTGGGGGACTCACACTCCTGATTGGCTTTTGGCAGCAGTGGGAGCCATTTTCTCCCACTGCTGTCCCACTGCTGTCTATCATAGCCAGTGAGCCAATCAGAAGACAGCTGCTTGCTGCCAGGGCACCCAGAAAGAGGGAGGGGCCATGGGGGCTGGCAAGGGACCCAAGAAGAGGAGGATCCAAGTTGCTCTGTGCAAAACCACACAGAGCAAGTAAGTATAACATGTTTAGGAAAAAAACAAAAATTTAATATCACTTTAAAGTTAGCTGTGTGTAGTAAAGGATATGCAGTAGAACAGTTTTATTTTATTAAAATTAGTATACTGAGGTTTGTACTGTCTGTTACATACTGGCTTGTGGCACAGTCATTGATCATATGGCCATTTAAGCCCCTCCCACTGTTGATGCAATCTGACCACACCCACAGTTTTGGCTTGGCGCCGCTATATTGCCACGTATATTGCCATATACCATTTTACTTGGAGGGGGTGCAAAGAAATGTCCAGCCCCGGGTGCCAGATGTACTAGCTACGTCACTGGGAAGGGGGGGGTGCAGTTGGTCACCTTCGCCTTGAGCACCAGATGACCTGTCCCAGCACTGCTCGCAAGGCACGCAACAGATCTCCTCCCCACAAAACACATAGCTGAGATCAGATTCCCTTACAGACACAATCTCCACAATATGTAGCTGTTCTGACCTGTGAAATTCCCTGATTGGATTGGCAGCTGCAGGGCCATCTTAAAAGCATCATGGGCCCCTGGACAAAGTAATGCACTGGGACCCCTACCAGCCTGCCCCAATTTACGCACCTATTCTCAAGAATTAAAATATAAATACTTGATAGAATTAAACATATATTTATAAGTACTCTCAATAAAATTGATTACAAACAGAAAACAGAAGAAAACATGTCATAAATCAAAAACGAATCAACACAAAGGGCATAGCAAAAGGGGAGACATAAGGGCACAGTACAGGGGGGGGCAAAAGGGCACTATGCTGGGATCAGGAGGGCACAGTACAGGTCCTTGGATGCTTTCCAGGACAGTTTAATAAAAAGCATGACTGTCCCGCACATCCGGGACGGTTGGAAAGTAATGCAAGCTTATTATGGGGCTCCCATGCACCTGGGGCCCTTGCATTAAGACAGCCCTGCCTGTGGTCTGATGAGACCAAGATAAACTTATTTCGTTCAGATGGTGTCAAGCATGTGTGGTAGCAATCAGGTAAGGAGTACAAAGACAATTGTGTCTTGCCTACAGTCAAGCATGGTGGTGGGAGTGTCATGGTCTGGGGCTGCATGAGTGCTGCCGGCACTGGGGAACTACAGTTCATTGAGGGAACCATGAATGCCAACATGTACTGTGACATGATAAAAGGGGAAGGAGACAATGTGGGACTTTAAATGAGGGGATGACCCGGTAAGGCCATATGTCTCCATCCCTAACTGAATACCTCAGAATAAATGGGGGGAAAAGGGGTGAGACTTTAAATGAAGCATGCAAATGACCATGGAAAAACTTTATTAAATAAAGTATATGTAGAATATTATGGGTTGTGTATAAAAATACAATTCATAAACATCATTATAAATAGTAAGTTACATGATACACATAATGGTAAAAATAAGTACCGTATTTTTCGCCGTATAAGACGCACTTTTTCTTCCCCAAAACGAGGGGGGAAAAGTTGGTGCGTCTTATACGACGAATAGACAGTTTGCCTCCGCGGAGCGCAATGCCGCCGCGGCCTTAGGAAAGGCCGCGGCTTTGGCCTAGCTCCGGAGCGGTCGGCCATCTTGGTACACCCGGCGGCGGCGGATCCTACCAGAGCGCGCTTCTGCAACAGTGAGTATTATTACTATGTTGGGGGCAATGTTACTGGCTATTATTACTAATGTGGGGGCAATGTTACTGGCTATTATTACTAATGTGGGGGCAATGTTACTGGCTATTATTACTAGTGTGGGGGCAATGTTAATGGCTATTATTAC
>BLSH010081450.1:133619-144001 GCA_018402905.1 Glandirana rugosa
GTGTAACACTTTCTATTACACTTCGGCTCATTTAACTATGGGGTGTACAGTACGAAGTTTAAACGCGGGCGAGCACCTTGCCGCTGTTTGAAACCGTGAATTTTTAGAGGTAGCAGTAGTAAATTTTTACAGAAGTCCAATGGTCAAAACTCAATATCTCATCCAGATGACGATCTTAGTAATGAGAGTGAACTTGTTAACGTCGCTATGGAGTGTACACACCAAACTTGTGGTAAAAGTATACGCCCGCACTGAATGTACACTCAAACGAAGACGTGTGCTCGAGCCACCCTGCCCCGTGAAATTTAAAAAGTGTTGCATGACTGAGTAATTGTCATTCAAAGTGTGAGAGCACTGAAAGCTGAAAATTGGTCTGGTTGTTAAGGGGGTTTAAGTGCCCAGTTGTCAAGTGGTTAAAGGATGGTGTAAAAATAAAAAGTAAAATAAATAAATAATAATAAAAAAATTTAAAGTGCCCCGTCCCACCGAGCTCGTGTGCAGAAGCAAACTCACATGTAAGTCACGCCCGCATATGAAAATGGTGTTCAAACCACACATGTGAGGTATCGCTGCAATTGTTCAAGTGAGAGTAATGATTCTAGCAGTAGACCTACTCTATAACTCAAAACTGGTAACCTGAAGACATTTTTAAATGATGACGATGGAGATTTTTAAGTGCCAAAGTTTGTCGCCGTTCCACGAGCGGGCGCAAATTTGAAGCATGACATGTGGGGTATCAATTTACTCGGCTTCACATTATCTTTCACAATGTGAAAAAAAATGGTCTAACTTTACTGTTGTCTTATTTTTTAACTCAAAAAAGTGATTTTTTTCCAAAAAAATCACGCTTGTAAGACCGCTGTGCAAATACGGTCTGACAAAGTATTGCAACAACCCCATATTATTCTCTAGGGTGTTAGAAAAAAAAATATAATGTTTGGGGGTTCTAAGTAACTTTATAGGAAAAAAAACAGATTTTAACTTGTAAACACCGAATCTCAAAAAGAGGCTCGGTCCTTAACCACTTAAGGACTGGAAGGATTTCCCACCTTAGGACCAGAGCACTTTTTGCGATTCGATACTGCATCACTTTAACTGACAACTACGCGGTTGTGTGACTAGAGTTGCCACCTCATCCCTTTAAACCCAAACACATATGAATTACACAGGTTCTGAGTCTGATTAAGGAGATAATTAAACTCACTTGGTGCCTTATCTGCATTAAATTAGCTTTAAAACCTGTGTAATTTATATGTGTTCGGGTTTAAAAGGATGAGGTGGCAACCCTACATGTGACGTTGCACCCAAACAAAATTTGCGTCCTTTTTTCCCCACAAACAGAGCTTTCTTTTGGGGGTATTTGATCACCTCTGCATCATTTCTGATCACCGCTATAAACAAAGAAAGAGCGACAATTTTGCAAAAAAAAAATATATCTTTTACTTTTTGCTAAAATACATAGCCAAAAAAAAAAAATATAAAAAACACATTTATTCATCAGTTTTGTCAGATTTATATTCTTCCTCATATTTTTGGTAAAATAAAAAAAAAAATAGCAATCAGCGTTTATTGATTGGTTTGTGCAAAAGTTGCTGCGCTTACAAACCATGAGAATTCTTTTCTGGCATTTTCACAAACTTTTTTTTTTTTACTAGTAATGGCGGTAATCTGCGATTTTTATCGGGACTGTGATATTGGGGAGGACATGTCGGACATTTTTGACACTTTTTTGGGACCAATCACATTTATACAGCTATCAGAAATGTAAATATTCACTGATTATGTAGATAAAGTGCTTTAGTGTTCAAAAAATAAAAATAAATAAATGAATATACGTATGTGCTACACAAATTTTAAAACCAATAATGGATAAATGAAATAATTAATGGATTGATCAAATGCTCACAAATTATCTACAATCATCATATCCAACATACAAATACCAAATATTGCAAAACAATAGTGAAATAGTGAAATAAATCAATGGATTGATCAAATGTTCATATTTAGTCCATATCCAGCATGTAGGTGAACATCACATCATAGTGTCCATTAATTGTGACTTGTATACACCATTAAAGTGCTTGCACTACCAAAGGGATGATTGGGTACGCTTACCCTGGAACAACTTGTACAAAGCCTGTAGTGAACTTCAATGTGTTATGACTTAAATACACCGCATAAGTGCCTCCACCGGTAAAGAAAGAGTTGGGTACGCTTACCCTAGGACAACTTGAACAGAGCCTGTAGTAAACTGTATTGAAAAACAGCCAGTAACAACATCCACAGGGAGGTCTTCACAGTTTTCATATTCACTCAAGCGTTTATAGCAGGTTTTCATAAAAAAAAACAGAAAGAAGCCTCCACATAGTGTAAAACCATTCAGTAAAGGAATTTATTTAATAGTATTGCACTTACATCAAATCCAAAGGTATAGGCAAAAATTAACAAGTACATACTGTGCACAGAGACTGGGCGCAATGGTCGGGGGCGGACACCCTTTCACCCGACGCGTTTCGTCTCAAATGGACTTCAACTGGGGTATGGGTCCGCTCACCACCATTGTGCTATATATAACCTATCCACAATTACCTCAAAACTTGTTAATTGGGCCTTGTCAGTCACTCAGTTCCACCTGGTTCTGGCGTGAGTTCCAATTACGGACCAGATACAGCCAATAGCGAATTCACCCTTTGACCATGTGTTCACAACAGCCAATCACTGGTGGGAAGAAGGGACGGCGTTACGCAACGTCACGGTCACATGAATTTACCCTTCGACCCGACCACGTGATCTCACAGGTCTTAGAGCCAAAACCCATTATCAGTTTTAAATATCCAGGCAGCTGTGACGGTTCGCAGTATGCGGATAGGAGAATATCAATCAGATCCTAAAGGGCTAAGTGCGCCAGTCCTCTGTCTCAGAACGAGCCGCGTACTGGAAGTGACGCAGATTATCAACATCCGATCTGGCCGGACGGCAGAAGTAGGCAATGACGTCTGGTACTGGAACCGGAGAGGTTAGGCGAGGACAGGGACGTGATGTTGCCTGTGGCTCGAACAGCCTTCCGTTTACTGTAATAACAGTCAGATTGGACACCGGAAACAATATAACAAACATACATCTACATTGTTTACAGAAACATCATTATAAGGACAACACATAGATAATATATAGGTTATAACCATTATAAAAGTACTAATTAAAAACACATTAAATATATTATGTTACCCCCATTAAAACCAAAGTCAATGCTATAGTAGAAAATAAAATGAAAAAATTTACCAGCAGCGGTGTATAATAAACCTGAATTATACACTGCTGCTGGTACACATATAGTAGTTACAATTGACCCATCCCCTGCCACCTTCTTCCCTGCCCACCTATGTATAAACTCGGGCTGTTTGCACTTATTTGACAAAGGGGCGGGGCTCCGTATATCTGCCCCGCCCATCCCCATCAGAGCTGCGATTTGACAGCTTCACTCATTGTCATTGGGGCCGTAAGTCCCCAGCCCTGGCGTGCCCACCATTCCCTGGCTGTGCGGGAAGTGTGGTCACACTGCTGCATGCCCATTGCTGCACTTATCCATCTGATCCAACTGATGACGCCATTCTTACCTTGGCTCCTGTATGCTGCAGCTAATCTAGATTCTGGAAGATACAATAAGTGTGCTATGTTTTATTAATTGGTGTCTTTGCTGATTAACTAATTGCTGAAGTTTGCACTCTATACAATGCATTCCTGAAGTTTGCACTCTATACAATGCATTTCTAAAGTTTGCACTCTGTACAACGTATTCCTGAAGTTTGCACTCTATACAATGCATTCCTGAAGTTTGCACTCTATACAATGCATTCTTGAAGTTTGCACTCTATACAATGCATTCCTGAAGTTTGCACTCCATACAATGCATTCCTGAAGTTTGCATTCTATACAACGCATTCCTGATGTTTGCACTCTATACAATGCATTCCTGAAGTTTGCACTCCATACAACACATTCCTGAAGTTTCCACTCTGTACAGTGCATTCCTGAAGTTTGCACTATATACAATGCATTCCTGAAGTTTGCACTCTGTACAACGCATTCCTGAAGTTTGTACTCTGTACAGTGCATTCCTGAAGTTTGCACTCTATACAATGCATTCCTGAAGTTTGCACTCTGTACAATGCATTCCTAAAGTTTGCACTCTGTTCAGCGCATTCCTGAAGTTTGCCCCCTATACAATGCATTCCTGAAGTTTGCACTCTATACAACGCATTCCTGAAGTTTGCACTCCATACAATGCATTCCTGAAGTTTGCACTCCATACAATGCATTCCTGAAGTTTGCGCTCCATACAATGCATTCCTGAAGGTTGCATTCTATACAATACATTCCTGAAGTTTTCACTCTATACAATGTATTCCTGAAGTTTACACTCTGTACAACGCATTCCTAAATTTTGCACTCTGTACAACACATTCCTGAAATTTGCACTCTATGCAATGCATTCCTGAAGTTTGCACTCTATGTGACGCATTCCTGAAGTTTGCACTCTGTACAACGCATTCCTGAAGTTTGCACTCTGTACAATGCATTCCTAGAGTTTGCACTCTGTACAACGCATTCCTGAAGTTTGCACTCTGTACAATGCATTCCTAGAGTTTGCGCTCTGTACAACGCATTCCTGAAGTTTGCACTCCATTCAATGCATTTCTGAAGTTTGCACTCTATACAATACATTCCTGAAGTTTTCACTCTATACAATGTATTCCTGAAGTTTGCACTCTGTACAACGCATTCCTGAAGTTTGCACTCTGTACAACACATTCCTGAAATTTGCACTCTATACAATGCATTCCTGAAGTTTGCACTCTATATGACACATTCCTGAAGTTTGCACTTTGTACAACGCATTCCTAGAGTTTGCACTCTGTACAACACATTCCTGAAATTTGCACTCTGTACATTGCATTCCAGAAGTTTGCACTCTGTACAACGCATTCCTGAAGTTTGCACTCCATTCAATGCATTTCTGAAGTTTGCACTCTATACAACGCATTCCTGAAGTTTGCACTCTGTACAATGCATTCCTGACGTTTGCACTCTGTACAACGCATTCCTGAAGTTTGCACTCTGTACAACTCATTCCTGAAGTTTGTACTCTATACAATGCATTCCTGAAGTTTGCACTCTGTACAGTGCATTCCTGAAGTTTGCACTCTATAAAATGCATTCCTGAAGTTTGCAATCTGTACAATGCATTCCTGAAGCTTGAACTCCGTACAACGCATTCCTGAAGTTTGCACTCTATACAACGCATTCCTGAAGTTTGCACTCTGTACAACGCATTCCTGAAGTTTGCATTCTGTACAATGCATTCCTGACGTTTGCACTCTGTACAACGCATTCCTGAAGTTTGCACTCTGTACAACGCATTCCTGAAGTTTGCACTCTATACAATGCATTCCTGAAGTTTGCACTCTGTACAGTGCATTCCTGAAGTTTGCACTCTATAAAATGCATTCCTGAAGTTTGCAATCTGTACAATGCATTCCTAAAGTTTGCACTCTGTTCAACGCATTCCTGAAGTTTGCACTCTGTACAATGCGCATTCCTGAAGTTTGCCCTCTATACAACGCATTCCTGAAGTTTGCACTCTATACAAAGCATTCCTGAAGTTTGCACTCTGTACAATGCATTCCTAAAGTTTGCACTATGTACAATGCATTCCTGAAGTTTGCACTCTGTACAGTGCATTCCTGAAGTTTGCACTCTGTGCAGTGCATTCCTGAAGTTTGCATTATATGCAATGCATTCCTGAAGTTTTCACTCTGTACAATGCATTGCTAAAGTTTGCACTCTGTTCAATGCATTCCTGAAGTTTGCACTTTGTTCAATGCATTCCTGAAGTTTGCACTCTGTACAACGCGTATTCCTGAAGTTTGCCCTCTATACAATGCATTCCTGAAGTTTGCACTCTATACAATGCATTCCTAAAGTTTGCACTCTGTACAACACATTCTTGGAGTTTGCACTCCCTACAATGCATTCCTGAAATTTGCACTCTATACAATGCATTCCTGAAGTTTACACTCTGTACAACGCATTCCTGAAGTTTGCACTCTATACAACACATTCCTGAAGTTTGCACTCTGTACAACGCATTCCTAAAGTTTGCACTCTGTACAGTGCATTCCTGAAGTTTGCACTCTGTACAGTGCATTCCTGTAGTTTGCACTATATACAATGCATTCCTGAAGTTTGCACTCTGTACAGTGCATTCCTGAAGTTTGCACTATATACAATGCATTCCTGAAGTTTGCACTCTGTACAGTGCATTCCTGAAGTTTGCACTCTGTACAATGCATTGCTAAAGTTTGCACTCTGTTCAATGCATTCCTGAAGTTTGCACTCTGTACGACGCGTATTCCTGAAGTTTGCCCTCTATACAATGCATTCCTGAAGTTTGCACTGTATATAATGCATTCCTGAAGTTTGCACTCTGTACAACGCATTCTTGAAGTTTGCACTCCATACAATGCATTCCTGAAATTTGCACTCCATACAATGCATTCCTGAAGTTTGCATTCTATACAATACATTCCTGAAGTTTGCACTCTATACAATGCATTCCTGAAGTTTACACTCTGTACAACGCATTCCTGAAGTTTGCACTCTGTACAACACATTCCTGAAGTTTGCACTCTATACAATGTATTCCTGAAGTTTGCACTCTATACAACGCATTCCTGAAGTTTGCACTCTGTACAACGCATTCCTGAAGTTTACACTCTATACAATGCATTCCTGAAGTTTACACTCTATACAATGCATTTCTGAAGTTTGCACTCTATACAATGCATTCCTGAAATTTGCACTCCATGCAATGCATTCCTGAAGTTTGCATTCTACACAATACATTCCTGAAGTTTGCACTCTGTACAATGCATTCCTAAAGTTAGCATTCTGTACAACATATTCCTGAAGTTTGCACTCTGTACAACGCATTCCTGAAGTTTACACTCTATACAATGCATTCCTGAAGTTTACACTCTATACAATGCATTTCTGAAGTTTGCACTCTATACAATGCATTCCTGAAGTTTGCACTCTATGCAATGCATTCCTGAAGTTTGCACTCTGTACAATGGATTCCTAAAGTTAGCATTCTGTACAACACATTCCTGAAGTTTGCACTCTGTACAACGCATTCCTGAAGTTTGCACTCCATTCAATGCATTCCTGAAGTTTGCACTCTGTACAAAGCATTCCTGAAGTTTGCATTCTGTACAACACATTCCTGAAGTTTGCACTCTGTACAACACATTTCTGATCTTTGCACTCTGTACAACACATTCCTGAACTCTGCACTCTATACAAAGCACTCCTGCACCCTGCACTGTACGTAGCATCCTTCTGAGCACTGCACTCTGTATGTAGCATCCTCCTGAGCCCTGCACTCTGTACGTTGCATCCTCCTGAGCACTGCACTCTGTACGTTGCATCCTCCTGAGCACTGCACTCTGTACGTGGCATCCTCCTGAATTCTGCACTCTGCATGTAGCATCCTCCTGAATGCTGCATGTAGCATCCTCCTGAACCATGCACATGGCATCTTCCTGCACCCTGCATGTAGCATCCTCCTGGACCATGCACATAGCATCCTCCTGCCCCCTGCATGTAGCATCCTCCTGCACGTAGCATCCTCCTTAACCATGCACATAGAATCCTCCTGCACCCTGCATGTAGCATCCTCCTGCACGTAGCATCCTCTTGAACCATGCACATAGCATCCTCCTGCAGCCTGCATGTAGCATCCTCCTGAACCATGCACATAGCATCCTCCTGTACCCTGCATGTAGCATCCTTTACACCCTGCACATAGCATCCTCCTGCACCCTGTATTTAGCATCCTCCTGCACCCTGCATGTAGCATTCTCCTGCACCCTACAAGCAGCATCCTCCAGCACATAGCATCCTCCTGCACCCTGCATGTAGCATCCACCTGTACCCTGCAAACAGCATCCTCCTGCACCCTGCACGTAGCACCAGCATACAGGGGCACACTGACCACCAATATGCAGGGCCAGTGGATACCAGTATACAGAGGACATAGCAAATCAAGTAAAACAACTACCATGCAAGTAAAAAAATCTCAAAAGCAATAAGAGAATCTTGTTAGCTGTTCCCTCGTCTAACACAAATCAATAAAAAGAAAAAAAAAGGCAGTGCTGCCCTACATTTCATCTATAGAATTCTACAAATGGACCTATAAGTGCAATGGTAAAACTTATAGATGAATATACAGTGCAAATAATGGTGAAACCCCCTACATACAATAATAACAGAGATGCAAATCAAACAGTGTATTAGAACATAGTAGTGAGAGTGTCGCCCAGTCTGCAAAAGGTAAGAAATATTGCAGAGCTGCAATGTGCAAATAGTGGTGACACCCCCTATATATAATCATAATAAAATGTACAATTGATGTACATATTTTACATTTTATGCATCTCTGTTATTATTATTGTATGTCTGGGGTTTCACCTTTATTTGCACATTGAAGCTCTGGAATTTCTCAAAATATTTTTGCAGAGGTGGTGACACCATCACTACAATATTGCAATTGGTTGATTTGCACTGGATATTCATTTCTAGGTTTTACCATTGCATTTATAAGACCATTTGTAGAAATGTATAAAGGAAGTGTAGGGTTGTGCTGCGTTTTTTGGCTTTTTATTGGTATACGGAGGCCTGGACATACTGAACACCATTGAAGAAACCTCCACTTTCTGGCCACACCCACTTTTTGGCCATGCCCACAGGTGTGCGTTAGCAACGGCATACTTTGCCTGGAGCACCACTATGGCACCACCAAAAAAAGTTGTCTGGAGCCGCCCCTGCCCGGATTGGATTGGAATTGTCCCTCCAAGTTTTTTCTCCAGCTTATCTTCTTAACATTTGGTAGTCATATCCCAAAAAATTCTAAGAAGTATCATTTTTTTATCTTATGGAGGAAATGTGAGAAATAACGTATATATCATACAATCATTCCATGAACACATACCACATACACTGCATATATCATTGGAGGAAAATATGCTTATAAAATAGTTTACCATTTGCCAATAAAAAAAATGTTCCCGGATTTAATTTAAAAAATCTGGTCACCTTATATTCTGCACAATGTGTGCTCTCTCCTGTTGTAGCTGCTGAGCTCATCATAGGAGACAGGGGAGAATACACACCAGGCTACGTATACTTTACAGTCATGATATATAGGTATACTGTATATTATAGAGCACAGGACCTGGACTGCTTTTACACAATATATAAAAAGTAAACTGAACCTATGTAAGTGTGACTCTGACTCCTACCTTTATTTCACTGTCCAGGAGCTGCGTCCTCTGAATTATCTCTTCTGCACATTTTAAGAACCTCTTGTCCATCTCCACCCTGCTAAAAATGAAAAGGAAACCATAACACACACTATTAATTCCACGGATAGTTATTTTTCCCAACACATTTCTTGTTACGCGGATTAAAGCCAAACTCCAATTTCAGAAAGGGTAAGCAAGGGTCAAAATATCTGCCAGACATTTATTGTTTGTCCCCGCCCCCCACCACCACCAGGGAGATTTTTACCCTTTTATAAGACAGACTTTGTAACCCTAACACAGAAGGCCCTCTGATTGGGACTTTACAGGGCATGGATTCCACAAAGCACATCAGGCGATTATTAACCACTTCCCGCCCGGCCTATTGACAAATGACGGGCGGACGGGCGGACGGGGGGGTCATTATCCTGACTGGACGTCTATTGACGTCCTCAGGATAATCCGCGATCGCGTCCATCTGAAGCCTTTTATCATGTGATCAGCTGTGACTAATCACAGCTGATCACTGTGTAAATAGGAGGAGCTGTTTATTGGCTTTTCCTCTGCTCAGGTCAGCAGACCTGAGCATTGGAGAGCCGATCGGCTGCTCGCCTGACGGGGGGGCTGCACTGATAAATGTTCAGTGCAGCCCCCTCAGGATCGCCACGCTGGACCACCAGGGAGCCGACCAGGACCACCATGGAGCCCCCCCCCCCTGGGACAGCATAAGGAGACCGCCCAGGACCACCAGGGAGTAAATCAGGAGGCCGCCCAGGACCACCAGGGAGCCCCCACTAGACCACCAGGTAAGGGCAATATAGTGCACTGTAGGGATGGCACTGTGCCAATATATGATGCTGATGCCTGCCAGTGCCATCCCTAACAGTGTTCTATGCACCAGTGCCCACCTATCAGTGACCACCTGTGCCACTTATCAGTGCCCACCTGTGCTACCTATCAGTGCCCACCATTGCCACCTATCAGTGCCCAGTGCCACCTATCAGTGCCGCCTATGAG
>BLSH010081450.1:154543-206127 GCA_018402905.1 Glandirana rugosa
GCTCCAGCTGCCATAGACTGGAAGACACTAGAGACAGGGAAGAAAACAGACAACCACAAACTGCTGCCATGGAATATGTAATATAAAGGTATACATCACCGCACACGGCACGAACACAGAACTGCAATTCAATCCTGCTTCCACTATCAAACCGGACCAGGTAGGCTAATCACGCCGTACTTGGGGCAGATAGGGCCACCCGCTGGTAGCTGGGCTGTCTGGCCATTGCGCCGCTTGCCTGCCAGTGGCTAGGCTTCTAGCTCTTCCAGCGCCTCTTCCAATTGCCCACTCCATACCCTGCTAGTAGCTAAGGCTTATCGGAGTATCGCGACCTGTCTTCCCAATGGGCGCTGTTGGCCAGTCTTGACCGCGGAGAGGAAAAACTTTAGGTAATCAAATAATCAAACCGGTCCTTAGGAGGAGGACAAAAAAGGAACACGGCCTCCGGCTCAGAGCAAAGATTTATGGGAGTGGGGTCCTATAGGGGAGGAGTGAAGGCGGGGTTAACCCATACGTATGCTGCCATGGAGTCTGTCAGGAAACTATTTTTTATGAAAAAAACTAGAGGGGGAAAGGGGTTTGTTTGGGACTTTGAATGAGACGCTTGGGACTATGCGCCTCCATTGCTAAATCTATGTATAAAAGAGGGTTGGAACTTTAGATGAGGCATGTGAGATATGGCTCAAAAATTAGTCAGAAAAAACATGTATTTATTCTCTTGAAACAATTAATAACACAACATATTGCAGTTAATACATACATGAGGTAGTAACTGTAGATACATAAAAATAGCAGCATAGCTTATTACATTGTATGTTGTAGGATAGATGAAAAAAAGGGGACATGTGGAAACCTCTTACCATATTGCATCTATATAGGCTCAATGCGTGTCCGTGGATTTATTGCACTTCTTCAGGGGCGGATGTATCAAATAATCTATAGAAAAACATAATTATATCAGTATGATCTAGTGATATACCCAAACATTGGGAAGAAAATATAGGTAAAGGGAAGTGAAGTTACCCACCCTTTAGCATATTCACATATCAGCTGTATATGGAGCACGTAGAACTGGAAGACAAGGGCTTTTTATGAAATTATTTCTTACTGTGGGTTTCTGACTCCTTGTGACATCCTTCATTAGCTCCCAAATCTCTCCTTTCCCCCCCCTCACTTCTGTTAATCTGAAAAGAGCAGTGGATGTTCATTGTGGCCATCTGCACTGCTCTATGCACACTACACGCCCTATAGCCCACAGTTCCCAGACCATCTCAGGAGACAGAAAGAAAGGGAGTCTATGTTCTTACATACAGGGGGGCCATGGAGAAATAATGTAGACACCCTCCAACAGGAAGTCACATTACAGCAGCATAGAAATAAAAAAAGAATTAGGAGATTTTGAGGAGGCTTAGAGTAATATTGGGTACCTTTTGGGGTGAATAATACATACTTGAATAGAATAAATATTTTTTTCACTCTTGGACGTTTCTCAGCCATTTCAGGTCTCCAAATTAACCCTTCGAATACAACGGCGTCGAATGTCACCCTCCCGCCGACATTGTGGAATGCCTACAAATGCATTTCCCATATTGATGGGTGCTCCACACAATCGACTATTTAGGAATTAAAACAACAGTGTCTTTTTCTTCATTGTTTCCCGATAACTACTACCCGCCCCCTTCCTTTGCTCCCTTATGCATTCATGGCAATACCCTTTTCTTGCCTGGATAGGGAGGATTCACGCCGTAAAGATGACGGTTCTACCTAAAATCCTCTATTGCTTTTGCAGGTTACCAGTGAGAGGCCCCCTTTCTTCCATTTTCTCCTACAAAACCGGATACTCTGTTTCATTTGGGCCCAGAGACCCCCAGAGTCCTCAGACCGCAAGGTGGCTTGGGGATTCCTTATCTTTCTAGATATTATGTGGCGGCCCAGATTTCCCCACTTTCTATGCTCCATGCAGTCTGTCACGTACCTGACGGTGGAGTCTGTCTTGTGCAGGGAACAACCGCTCTTGCGCACCCGATTCAAGGACCCCTGGTAGTGGGGACAGAGGCCCAAGAGTGCGGGATGGCACGAGGGCTGGAGGGTCACCGGTGATGTAGCGAAGCTCCAGGAGGCATGCAGGTAGAAGGATGGTCGTTCAGGCTGGGTCGGCAACGGGCAGGCAAGAAGGTACAAAGGATCAGGCAAAAGAGTAGTTAGAGTCCAAGCAAGGTTCGTTACACGGGCAGGCAGCAGAGGTACACAGGAGCAGACAATCGGATGGTCGTGGGTAGCCGGGGTCGGAGCAGGTAGCAGACAACAGGTCGGGACAAGCCGGGTCAAACAGGAGGCAGAACAACACAGGAACAGGTATCGGAGGCTGGGGCTCACAGGTCGGGAACGCTGTAGAACGAGCAGCACTTGTCTCCAGAGTCTCCAGGTTTAAATAGGCCCGTTTGGCGCCGTTTCCGCACGGGAGCGCGCGAACGCGCACGGGAATGCGCGAACGCGCTCAAATGTGCGCACCACCGCGGAAACGCCAGGAACCAGCAGAAATTGTTCCTTTTCCTAACACAGTCTCTGATGTTCCTCTCTTCTAGAACTGTCCAACTGTGCTCCGATTTCACTGCAGGCCTTGCTTTGGCTCTCTTACAAATGACGTCCTTTCTCCCTGAGCCCCTTCATGATACATAGCTTGAGACTATGGGATTTGGTTCGATACTCAGCCAATTTGATGTCCTCCTTTCCTTCTGATGTCCACCTATGCAAATGATACGACCCACTCACACATGTCAGCAAGCCCCAGGGTCCCCGGCCTCATTCCAACTATTTATGCTTCCTTGAATGGCCACCCATCATCAGCTTCTCTTTCTTATATGTCCCAATGGGAGTGGGATCTCCAGGCTCCCATAGATCTGGAGGACTGGAAAACGGTTGCCAAATGCTCTTTTTGTACCAACATGCTTGAGGCTGTGTACAAGGTACTCCTGAGGGGGTACTGGGTCCCTGCCTGGGTCACCCATGCCTATTCCAGGTGTAGCCACAGATGCTTTGAAAACTGTGGCCAATGGGGGACATCCTGAACATCTGGTGGTCCTGCTCGAGACTGGTGGAGTTCTGGTCTAGGGTTTTCGGACATCTCCAGACCCTGTTCTGCCAGACGATCCATAAAAGTGTCAAGCTGGCCCTACTGTACTGTCCATACCCGGCTTATATGAAGCTGGCTACCTTCCTCTTTATACAGCTAAGTGGATCATAGTCCAGGCCTGGAAGACCCCACGCATGCCTACCAGGGGTTGAAGACCGCTTTGATGCTCAATGAGCAAATGTCCAATATCCTGAAATATTCCCACTCCAAATTTCTTAAGGTATGGGAACCATGGATCTCTTACCAGTGTCCCACACTCCAACTGGCCTGTTCTGGTCTCATATGGCTGCTTCCTCCGAAGTCTCCTAGTCCAAAATGTCCCTTTCCCCTACTCCTTCCCCCTCTCCTTCCTTTCCCTGGTCTCCTTTTCTGGTCCCTCTCTTTCGGAGATTCCCTTGGGGCTGGCTCCCTGCAAAGGGAGGGTGGGGCAATCCCAAGGCGATCATATTAAGGCCTTAGGGATATGGCTCCCTGTCACCTCTGTATGCAGTTGTCTCCCCCTCCATTCAGTGTTATCTGGTATCAGATACGATGTCTGTAGCCCAAATTGGTATTATTTCTGTAATAGCGGATCATCACTCAGCCCCTGTGCAGGCCAATTATGTGCCTGTTCTTCCTCTCACCCAACAATAAGAACAACATTAACACACAATTGAATATAGATTTCTTATTCCAGAGTTTAGTGTCACTTCTGTGCTGTGATTGACCAGCTGTAACAGGAGGAGGAGGCTGGAATTTTTTTGTGACACTAAACCATATGTCTTTTTCTGAAATAAAATCCATATTATCCTCTAGTTAATGGGCCTGCAATCTATTTTTCATTAAATCATTTCTTACTGTGCTTTTCTGCCTCCTTGTAACATCTTTGTGCATTTAATACAAGTAGTGTACATTTGTTTCAGTCATCTGCAATGCTCTATACACACTGCAAAGCCCACAGCCTATAGTCCACAGCTCATAGACCACATCCCACAAGAAACAGAGCTCTATGCTCATGCTTACAGTGGTACATGGAAAACTAATGTAGCCACCCTCCAGCAACAAAACAGATCATAATTTTATTTAAAAATGGAGATTTGGAGTACTTTCTGGGGGTCAAGAATACATACAAGAATAGAATATATTTTTTAAACCAGGAGTTTGGAGTCACTTTAACATTCTGCAAAAAAGGAGAGGCTTGGCCGGCTATAGGGGAGGAGGAGGCCGGATTTTTTTTTAAAAAATATCCTTATTTTTCCAAATTAATTAATTTGGTTATTTGAAATGCTCTATGCACTTTACAAAGCCCACAGTCCACAGCCCATCACAGGAGTGAGAAACAGAACTCTATGCTCTTGCTTACAGTGGGACATTACATTAAGAGCTAATGCAGTCACCCTCCAGCAGCAAGTCAGATAATCATTTAAAAAAAAATGGAGATCAAGATTACATAGAATAGAATAGAATTATTTTTTTAAACCACAGTTTAGAGTCACTTTAACATCCTGCAAAAAAAGGAGAGGATTGGCCGGCTATAGGGGAGGAGGAGGCCGGATTTTTTGTTTTAATCACTTGCCAACCGCCTGCTGCAGCGTGACGGCAGCAAAGCAACTCGTTATCACGAACCGCCGCCACCTGACAGTGGCCGCGATAACTAGTATGGTGAGTGCATGCTCCCTGTGTTCCGGGGGGGCCAGGGTGCGGGTAGGGTGGACTCGATTGCCGCCGGCTACCCAAAATCACCCCCACGGAGCGACAGAATGGAGGTCCATGTATGTAAACATGGATCTCCGTTCTGACAGGGGGGGAAGGGCTGTGATCACAGGCTTCCTGTATATAGAAGCCGTGATCACTCCCCTCCCCCTGCCAGCCCAGCCTCCATACAGTTAGAATACACTGAGGGAACACAGTTAACCCTTAGAGTGCCCCTTCCAGGTTAACCCCTTCACTGCCAATAGCATTTACACAGTAGCATTTTTATAGCACTGATTGCTGTATAAATGCCATTGGTCCCAAAAAGTGTCAAAATGGTCCGACATGTCTGCACAGTATCACAGTACCGCTAAAAATCGCAGATTGCCGCCATTACTAGTGAAAAATAAAAAAAATAAAAACCCCAGAAATTAATTGTCATCATTCGTAGACGCGGCAACTTTTGCGCAAACCAATCAATAAAAGCCAATTGTGATTTTTTTTACCAAAAATTTGAAGAAGAATATAAATTGGCCAAAACAAATGAAAAAATATATATTTTTTATTTTTTTTGGATTTGTATTTTAGCAAAAAGTAAAAAAAATGTTTTCTTTTGCAAAATTGACGCTCTTTTTTTGTTTATACCGGCGATCAGAAATGAGGCAGAGGTGATCAAATACCACCAAAAGAAAGCTCTATTTGTGGGAAAAAAAGGACGCACATTTTGTTTGGGTACAATGTCGCACGACCACGCAATTGTCAGTTAAAGCGACGCAGTGGCGAATCACAAAAAGTGCTCTGGTCCTAAATTGTTTATTTAATTAGGGTGAAATCCTTCCGGTGCTGAAGTGGTTAAACAATATCCTTATTTTTCCAAAGTAATTAATTTTGTTTTTTGAAATGCTCTATACACTTTACAAAGCCCACGGTCCACAGCCCATCTCAGGAGTTAGAAACAGAACTCTATGCTCTTGCTTACAGTGGGACATGGAGATCTAATGCAGCCAACCTCCAACAGCAAGTCAGATAATAATTTAAACAAAATGGAGATTTGGTGTCAGAGCAGTAAAAAGTTTTTTGGGTTAAAAATACATACTTCAACATATTTTTTTTAAACCAGTGTTAAGTGTCACTTTAACATCCTGCAAAAAAGGAGCGTGATTGGCCAGTTATAGGGGGAGGAAGAGGCCGCTTTTTATTTTTAATTTTTGCACTAAACAACTAACATTTTTTTTCCTTTCCTGCATGCAGGCTTCCTCTGTTATTGCACCTGCATTCACTGTGGGAGGTGTGCGGGCAGCCTATAGAGGTGGAAGAGGACACAGCATCTGCACAGGCACCACCATGTCAGAATTTGACATGCAGGCAGGAGCGGGTGCACAGATCCGAACACACACCAAGGTTGATTTATTAAAACCAGAGAGTGCAAAATCTGGTGCAGCTGTGCATGGTAGCAGCTTATAACTTCAGCTTGTTCAAAACGAGCTTTGAGAAAAATCCTGGAAGCTGATTTCCATGCACAGCTGCACCAAATTTTGCACTCTCCAGTTTTAGCAAATCAACCCCAATGTGTGCACCTGGAATATGTCTTTAAAGTAGTTCTATAGGTAGTACCTTTTTGATTTTAATGCATTCTATGCATTAAGATAAAAAACCTTCTGTGTGCAGAAGCCCCCTCAACCCCCCAATACTTACCTGAGCCCCATCTCTATCCAGCGGTGTTGCACAAGAGCCTCAGCTGTCTGGGAGTCTCACTCCTCATTGGCTTAGACAGCAGCTGGTGCCATTGGCTCCCACTGCTGTCAAAGTCAGTGAGACAGTGAGACAATGAGGAGGGGGGTAGGGCCAAGCCGTGGCTCTGTGTCTGAATGGATGCATAGAACAGCAGCTCGGCTAGAGTGCCCCATAGCAAATGGATTTCTGTGGGCACACTTGGCAGGAGTGAGAGGCCATGTCACGTACCTGATGGTAGAGTCTGACTTATGCAGTAGGCAACCTCTCTTACGGCCCTGGTTCCAGAACCCCTGGTAGAGCAGACATGGAGTGCTGGAGCACAGGGGAGCACGAGAGCTGGATTGGACACAGATAATGGTATGATGTCTTCCAGAAATCCGTGCAAGACTGAAGAGCAGTGATGCAGGCCGGGCCAGTAACATGCGGGAAAAGCAGTACAGGAGGAGCAGGCAATCGTGGTCATAGGCAAGCCGGGGGTTCAAGCCGGGTCACAGGGAAACAGGAAACTCAGAACAGGTCACTAAAAGGCACTGGTAATGCTGTAGAACAGACAGCACTGGCCGCTGGGCATGGAGGAACTAAATAGAGCCGTTTGGCGCCGTTTCCGGTGTGTGTGCGTGCACGGGAGCGCGCACGCACGGGCACACGCACAAGTGCCCAACACAGCTGAAGGCATGGATCTTCTCCTAACATTACCCCCCCAAGGGGCAGCCTCCGGATGCCCAACCGGGCCCTTAAGTCTGGGTGTCTCCTCCAGAATCGTTTAACAAGCTCTTTAGCATGGATATGGTCTTCGGGCTCCCATGAGCTCTCTTCCAGTCCATACCCCTTCCACTTGATCAGGAACTGGGTGATGCCCTGCTTCTTCCTGCAATCGAGGATGGCTTCCACCTCAAACTCTTCTTCACCATCAACAAGGATTGATTGAGGTGGAGTCGTTCTCCGGTCCGGTAAAGGATCCTGGGTCACGGGTTTCAGCAGCGTGACATGGAACACGGGGTGGACACGAAGGGATGGTGCAGATCCAACTCATACGCCACCCTGTTAATTTTCCTCTTCACGGGGAAAGAACCGATGAATCTGGGACCCAATTTCTTCAACGGGTAAGACAGCCTCAGGTTCTTGGTTGCTAACCAGACTCGGTCACCAGGTTGTAAGACCAGTTCCCCACATCTCCTTTTGTCAAAGGCCCTCTTATAGTATTCCTGTGCCCGGGACAATGTTTCCTGTAATAATTTATTTTTCCTTTCAAGGAATTCTGTTGTTTTCTGTACCGCTGGCACCGTACTTTCTGGGATTAAGTTGGGTATAAATGTGGGGTGGTAGCCGAAATTCGCCCAAAATGGAGATTGCTTGGTCGCTGAGTGTACGGTGTTGTTGTAGGAGAACTCGGCTATTGGTAGCAGTGAGACCCAGTCGTCCTGGGCAAAGGAGAAGTAACAGCGGAGGTATTGTTCTAAGGTCTGATTAGTCCTTTCTGTCTGACCATTTGTTTGGGGATGATAGGCTGACGAGAATGCTAATTCAATACCCAAAGCGGTACATAAGGCTTTCCAGACCTGGGATGTGAACTGCACCCCATGATCTGAGACTATGTTGATGGGAATTCCATGAAGATGAACCACTTTCTTAATAAAAATCTCTGCAGTTTCAGGTGCGGTAGGAGTCCCTTTCATGGGGATAAAGTGCGCTATTTTGGTAAGGTGGTCAACCACTACAAAGATGGAAGTGAATCTTTCAGATGGAGGTAGCTCTACTATAAAGTCCATCGATATGTGGGACCATGGGTGCTCTGGAATGGGCAGCGGTTTTAACAGACCCCAAGCTTTAGCCCGGTTGGTCTTGTTTTGGGCACAGACAGGACAAGCGCCGACATATTCCCTGCAGTCCTTGTCGGCAGATGGCCACCAAAAGGAGTGCGACAGCAGCTCCGCAGTCTTGTGACCCCCAAAATGTCCCACCAGCTTGTGGTCATGGCTAAGCTCCAGCACTGAGAGGCGTAATTCCTTTGGGAATAATAATTTATCACGGTACCACCACAGCCCATCCTTCATTGTCAGCCTAGGGTCTGGAGACGTAGTGGCTTTGGCCAGGGACCGTCTTACCAGGGTCAACAGGAAGTGCTGTGGTGAAAGGATGGTGTCTGGTGGTGTGGACTCTCCTGGTTCGCTGAACATCCTAGATAAAGCATCAAGCTTTGTGTTCTTCGACCTGGGCCTGTAGGTTATGTGTAGTTGAAAGCGGGTGAAGAAAAAAACGCCCAACATGCCTGATGGGCTCTAAGCCTTTTGACCGTACTTATGGTCTTCAGCGACCATAAAAATCTAGAATACCTAACAGGGTGTGCAGCTCCCTCCAGTAGATACTGCTACTCCTCCAAGGCAGACTTGATGGCTAGGAGTTCCCTTTCACCTACATCATAATTTCTCTCAGGGGCAGAGAGCTTGCGAGAAAAGAAGGCGACAGGGTGGAGAGAAGCCTTTGGGCCTTGCCTCAGGGAGAGGACTGCTCCCACTGCAGTCTCTGAGGCATCCATTTCCAGGATGTAGGGTAAAGCAGAATCCGGGTGCTTTAAGACAGGTGCGGATGTGAACAGCTGCTGAAGTTTTAGAAAGGTTTCTTGGGCTTCAGAGGTCCAGTGGAAGCAGGTGTTCTGCTTGGTGAGCTGGGTAATTGGTGCAATCACTGCGGAGAACACCTTGATGAACTTCCTACAGGAGTTGGCGAAGCCTATAAATCGTTGGACCCCTTTCCTGTCTATGGGAGCTGGCCAGTCCAAGATGGCAGACACTTTTTGTGGGTCCATAGTGATTCCGGTAACTGAGATGATAAGGCCCAGGAATGGAATGCTGGAGCACTCAAATGCACACTTTTCAGCCTTAGCGTAAAGCCCATGTTGTCAGAGGCACTGTAACACACACTTGACGTGTTTGCGGTGCTCATCCAATGTGGCTGAAAAAATGAGGATGTCCTCCAAATAGACGATGACGAATTGGTCCAGATAATCCCAGAAAATGTTGTTCACCAGGTGTTGAAAGGTGGCCAGAGCATTACAAAGCCCAAAGGGCATTACAAGGTATTCAAAGTGGCCGAACCATGTTCGGAAGGCCGGTTTCCACTCGTCACCCTCCCGGATGCGAAGGAGATTGTAAGCCCCGCGAAGATCCAACTTGGTGAATACTGTAGCTGACCTGAGCCTTTGGAACAGTTCTGGGAAGAGAGGTAGAGGGTAGCGATTTTTAACTGTGACCTGGTTGAGGTCTCTGTAGTCAATGCAGGGTCGTAGGGAATGGTCTTTCTTTTCTACAAAGAAAATCCCTGCACCTGCCGGAGAAGTAGAGGGCCGAATGAATCCCTTTTCAAGATTCTCATCTAAATAAGCTTGAGGGCTTTCAGCACTACTTCCGAGAGGGGGTAAATCCTGCCAAATGGTATCTCAGCACCAGGCAACAGCTCTATCAGACAGTCATAGGGCCTGCCCCTTTCTTACTGAACACATCAAGGAATTCATGGTAGACGGAGGGGACAGCTAAGCGGGTTTCCGGATCCGGGTCCATGCCTAAGCATAGCATAGTAGGAGAGACTTCTGACCCTAACTGCTGACAATGGTGCTGACAGTAGAAGGAGGAAAACAGAACTTCCCCAGTGGACCAGTTGATGGTGGGGCAATGAGCCCGGAGCCATGGCAGTCCTAAGATTATAGGAAAAAGAAAATTGGGGAAGCAAAAACGTCCAACAGTAGGTACTCTATGTGACCGTTGGTCGTCTTGGCAAGCAGAGGAACTGTCTCATGGGTGACAGCACCCGATTTAATGGCGGATCCATCCTCCAGGCGGATGACCATCTGGTGGATCTTAGGTCTAAGCGGGATGCGGTGCTGAGATGCAAATGTTGAATCCAGGAAGCAGCTGCATGCTCCAGAATCGATGATGGCTGGGACCTGAATGCTCCCACTTGGAAGCCGTAGTGATACTGGCAGAACAAGGTGGGTTGTCATATTGGGCACAAACAGGACTTCTCCCTGGATAGGGCGGAGCCCCTTATCCTGTTTGGCCGGACAAGACTTGACAAGGTGTCCTGGACCTTCGCAATAAAGACAGAGGTTGGAGGTCAGATGCCTCTGTCTCTCCTCAGGGGAGAGCAAGGGTCGTGAAAGTGTAGGCCCCAATGGGTCTTGGAGGATAGGTCTTGGGTAGCTGTGTACTCTGGGTGGCATCTCGGCAGGTCGGGCAAGTCCTGTGGACCTTTCCGCTCTGCATTCCCGCAGGCAGCGGTCAACCTGTATGGTCAGGTTCATCAAGGCATCCAGGGACCGGGGAACACCCACACGAGCCAACTCATCCTTCAATGGATCTGTGAGGCTTAGTCTGAACTGATGGCAGAGCGCCGCCTCATTCCAGGCCGTATAAGCACTCCAGTGCCGGAACTCAGACACATAGTCCTCTGGCATATGGTGGCCTTGCTGGAGTGTGTGGAGGGCAGCCTCCGCAGTAGCAACCTGGTGGGGGGTCCTAATAGAGCCGGGCCATAGACTGAAAGAAGAGGGTGAGGTTTCTGGTGCCTTTTGTTCCAATAGCCAGTGGGCCCAGGCCTGGGGGCCATCGAGTAGTAAGGAGATGACCATTCCCACCTTGGTGGTTTCCAGGGAAAAGGTGCGGGGTTGCAGGGCAAAGTAGAGCTCACAAGCGTTGCAGAATGCCCGAAACTTCCTACGGTCTCCTGTAAACCGTTTGGGCAAGGGCATCTCGGGCTCCGTGGGCAGGGTAACCATGGTGCTGGCATGTTTGTTATATTTAAACAAAAAAAACAAAGACTTTAATGTCACTTTAAGGAACCTTTAACATTGGCACATGTTTTGAACCTACTAAGAAAGAAACAAAAGTAAAGTGCTCACCTCACTGACAATGGAGACCAAACAGGGGAGAGATTTGTTCACTTTGGTTTTCTCACTGTTTTCTTTCCATTTTATCCTTCAATGCTTGTAAATTGTGTTCCCCTCATGATCTGAAATGCAGTAAAATCATTCATTATTTGGACGACTCAATAAAATAAGTCATCTGTATGATAAAAGAGCCCCTATTTCTGTGTGGAGGGATAAAAACTAAATAAACTCAATTAAAACCTGTTTCTTTTCATTTATTTATGATTGCATTTATTAAAACAGTCATTGTCTAGCAACCTGGAGCCCAGTCTGCAGCCCACTGGTACTGATTGTGCACCCCTAGGACCCCAGCTGTCCTTATTGGAAATGGGAGAAAATCAACTTTAAAGGAGCGGAAGCATGAATGAAATCCAGTGTCTCTGACCGTCTCTTGTAGCAATGTCCACAGTCTCTGACCATCTCCTGTAGCATGTCCACAGTATCTGCCCATCTCCTGTAGCACATCCACAGTCTCTGACCATCTCCTGTAGCACGTCCACAGTCTCTGACCATCTCCTGTAGCATGTCCGCAGTCTCTGACCATCTCCTGTAGCATGTCCAAAGTCTGTGACAATCTCCCGTAGCATGTCCAAAGTCTCTGACCATCTCCCGTAGCATGTCCGCAGTCTCTGACCATCTCCTCTAGCATGAAAAGACAGTCAAATGCTCCCAGCACTTCTGATCACTCCCAGTGGTCAGAAGCACACCTCTGAAGAAGGTGGTGCGCCCGCGAAACGTGTTAGCGTGCATATGTGAGGCTGCAGAAAAACTTGGATGTTCTACCTCATGTCATCCTTAGTTAAAGTGTTTGTTACCCCAATATTTCATATTCCTGATATGTGCCTGCTGTACAATGTACTTGTATGAGAAAGTCTCCTGTTCTCTTTGTATTGCTTCCTTTGTGTGAAATCCCTGGTGTTCCTGCCAGTCCCTCTGAATTCCTATTAAAAACTGACCACTGGTAGGTAGGCCACAACACTTTTATTCCTATTACAAGGAATGTAAACATCTCTTGTAATAGAAATAAGGGTGACAGATCCACTTTATGGAGAGATCTGTGGTCAAAAAGACCCCAAATCTCTCTTTTGCCTTTAACCACCTAAGGACCAAGCTTTTTTTTTGAGATTCAGTGTTTACGAGTTAAAATAATTTTTTTTGCTATAAAATTACTTAACACCCCCAAACATATATATTTTTTCTAACACCCTAGGGAATAAAATGGTGGTCGTTGCAATAATTTATGTCACACCATATTTGCGAAGCGGTCTTAAAAGCGCAATTTCTTTGGAAAAAAAATCACTTTTTTGAATGACAAAATAAGACAACAGTAAAGTTAGCCCAATTTTTCTATATTGTGAAAGATAATGTTACGCCGAGTAAATTGATACCCAACATGTCATGTTTCAAAACTGCGCCCGCTAATGGAATGGTGACAAACTTTGGCACTTAAAAATCTCAATCGGCGACGTTTAAAAATTTCTACAGGTTACCAGTTTTGAGTTACAGAGGAGGTCTAGAGCTAGAATTGTTGCTCTTGCTATAACGATCGTGGCAATACCTCACATGTGTGGTTTCAATACCATTTTCATATGCGAGCGGGACTTATATATGCGTTTGCTTCTGCATGCGAGCTCGGCGGGACGGGGCGATTTAAATTTTTTTTTTTTCTTTTGCTTCTTATTTATTTTACTTTTATTTTTACACTGTCCATTTAAAAACAAAAACTCGGTCACCTTTATTTCTATTACAAGGAATGTAAACATTCTTTTTAATGGAAAAAAAGCATGACAGGACCTCCTAAATGTGAGATCTGGGGTTAAAAAGACCTCAGATCTCATATTTACATTAAAATGCAAATAAAAAAAAAATTCTCCTTTAAGAGCTTTGGGTGGAAGTGACGTTTATTGTCGCTTTCGCCATTCAATGCTATGGAGCCGAGCGGAGGCCATCTTCCCCTCAGTCGGCAAACAGGCATTGAGGAGAGAGAACCCGATCATCTCTGCTGCTACAGATGGTTCCAGTAAGAGGCGGAGAGGACCGGAAAACGGCGGAGGGGGGTGCACACCTCTCCTGCTGCCAATAAAAGTGATCTTTTTGGCACCGTAGAGACCACTTTTATCAGAAAGTGGGCCGCCCGCTGTTTAAACTGATACCGGGGTTATGGTAGCTATCTGCTACCATAACAACGGTATTCAATGGCAAAGTACCGCCGTATAATGGCGACGGGCGGTCCATAAGTGGTTAAAAGCAAATGATCAAAAAAGTCTGATCCTTTGTGTTAAAAAAAACCCAAAAATGTGTACTTCCACCCTGTACCGGAAGTGACTTCATGATGTTGCTCTGGTCCTCCAAGGCCATAGAGGCCATAGAGGCAGAGGACAGGATGCCACTGCCTGGCTGTCTGTAGGGAGGTCGGGACCTGGTAGCCGAGTACCATTGGCATTGCTCTGTAGTGTCCCCCCCTCTGCTGTATAAAAGGTTGTCAGGAGCCTAAAGTAGGGGTTGAGAAGCTGGGCCAGCACAGCGAATAACATTTGACCCTAGGAGAGGGCTATGACCTGTAAGGGGGGGGGGGCAGTGTTAGGGAGTCTTTTTGGAGTAGTATGGGCAGCACATTTGCCTTGCACCACTGGGGTCTGTGGTTCACATCCCAGCCCCCCCCCACCCACACTCCACATAAAGGCTTGTTGGTTAATTGTCCTCGGTACAATATTCTACAGAGAGTGTACAAGATGGCCGCCTTCCCTCCAACCTGATGATCGCTCTGAGCCCCAGGAGAGAAGATCTATAGAGAGATCCATTCACAAGAAGAGTCACATCTCCCAGCAAGTTCAATGTCACATCACAAGAGAATAAAAATTGATTTATGGAAAGGAAAAACACTGCAAATAAAACCTGAAAATATCTGGATGTGTCTAAGCTTTTCCCTGCCATGTGATCAGGTGGTGACAGGGTCTCTTTACATTTTGTATAGGGGGGGGGGGGGGGGGGGGTTAGAAGTTGTATGGGAGGTAATGCTGTCTGGGGCCCATTGAGGAGATTTCCCCTCACTTCTGTCCCTGGAGTTTCCCAGTATCAGAGCATGACCGGGGGGTCACTAGCACAGAAAGTGAGGGCAAACCTCCCCAATGGAGACAGCCAGAAATAAACACCTGACAGAGGATCTGACTCCTCCACTCCATGCATTACAATGATGAGATGTTGGGGTAAGAAATCATACATTGGGAGCTCAATGATTCCTATCAGTCTGTAGGATTCTTACTTCTGTGTTTAGAAGAAGCCCGTGTGATCCCTGAACCTGGGAGAGGACCTGGGGACAACCTGTCCTCCATGAGGAACTTATAGTGCCAGCACACCCTGCCAGCCTGGCTGCTGCTTGTAGTCCCCCATGGCCATACAGTCTTCCTCAGTCCCGGTCAGGACAGTGTCCCCTCTCCCCATCCTCCATCACCCCACCGCCTCCCCTCACCTCCATCCCACACAGACCACATCATTACTCTTCTTCACAGGCCAGTTGATTGCTCCATTCCAATACCGGAAACAGCAGATTATTACTAGACACCAACTTCCGGTGTGCCCCCTCTTTGCTGAAAGGAAGCTGAAGACAGGAAGTTCAGTATACCATATGACCAGGGCCAAATGGTGCTGGTGTTCTGTCAGATTAGGCGACCTGTCAAATCTGGTAACAGAAGTGACCTTCCGTCATCGCCATCTTGGTACACCCCACACTCGTCCGCAGTAAGGCTACAGTTAGAAGTTGGCAAGCGGACATCTTTTTCACCCACCAAAGTCTTGCATTTGACACTTATTTTGACCAGTAAACTGAGGTTATATACCGAAATATAGTGTTTACAAATCCGTGACACTATTTTGATGTTGAATTTTAAAACCAGTGGCAAGCCTGCTGATCTGACAGGTTTGCTAATCTGACAGAACACCGCTGCTTTTACAATGCAACATCAAAACAGTCTGACAGATTTCCAAATACTGTATTTAAGTATATAAGTTCAGTTTACTGGTAAAAATAAGTGTCAAATGCAAGACTTTGGGGGTGTAAAAAGATGTTCGCTTGCGGACTCCTAATTGTAGCCTTACTGAGGACGAGTGTGAGGTGTACCAAGATGGCGACAATGTAATGTCACTTCTATTACCAGATTTGACAGGTCACCTAATCTGACGGTACACTGTTGCCAGAGTACCATGTGACCAGGGGGTGTGCTGTTGGTTTTCCAGAATGCCATTTTGAGAGCTGGCAGGAGCAATAGTGTGTTATGTTTCCTTTCCCCCTCTGCCATACTGATCACAACTTAGCAGTGAAAGTGTCTGCACACAATGCTTCCCATCTATGATTAGTTGGATCACAGGACCCCAACCCAGAAGTCATGGCACCCCCAGAATTTTGCTCCCTAACTGTATTCTTGTAGGTGATCTCTCCTCGCTCTCTCTCCCACCCCATTCATACAATCTGCAGTGTCCTCCATAAATCTGTATAGATCGAAGGCTCACCACTGGGACAGATAAAACAACAACCTGCCTCATGTCACCATTTGTCACGTAGGAATTAATGAAATGTCGTTTAAATAAAGTCTGAACAGTGGCAGCCTATCCCACCCCCTCTAATCCATGCGCTTGACCCCTAATCTACATGCAGAGCACCAGAAGTATGGATTTCAATGTTTTGGGGTTTTTTTTAGCACATAATTAGAGCCTGAGGCTCTAATTGGCTTCAAAAAAGGGTGAGCTTGCAACGCAGAGCACTGCGCTCTGAGCCCATCCAGTTGTGTTACAATAGCGAATTAATTTTCACTATGTCTTCCTGATTCTTCTCCCGGCCAATCAGGAAGCGGGTCCTGAGACCCCATTGGCCAGGGAGTCTTCAATGTAGACCATGGTTCTGTGAGTGCCGTGGCAGTTCATTTATTTATTTTTTTTCAATTATTTTATTTAAACCACAAGAGGCATATCCAGGCTATTACATCAACAATGTAGTTCATTTATTTTTCTGGTCAGCATTTATTGTCTTCCTCATAAGAGGTACAAGTAAGCCTATACACTGAAAGATCTGCAGGAGACCTGCATGGCACCAGGGATCTGCTCATAACTGGTGCCATGTTTTACAGGTTCTTGCAACAAAAAATAGTAAATGCACATTTTTTTACTTGCAAAAAATGTGCATTTATTATTTTTTGTGAAAAGGTGAACGTATCCTTTAAAGAGGAAGTAAAGTTCCATCTTTAAGTTTTATCTATAGGTAAGCCTATATTAAGGGCCCATTATGGATTTATGTGATGTGAGTGACTATTATCATTATTTACATGTAACTGACCGATTGGATCTACCAATTCCTGTTAGAAGACACTTTATTTGGATTAGGCACTGTTTTAGTCTAAGCGCTGAGTATCCATTATCTTTTAAAAGGAAAGTGATGCAAATCTGCTGAACATTGCTTAGGCCCCTTTCACACTTAAGCGACTTGGCCTACGACTTGGGACTGCAAAGTCGCATGACAAGTCGTTCCCCATGATTTCCAATGAGTACTGTTCATATCTGTACAACTTCAAGTCACGTCGACTTCAAATTAGTCCCTGCATTACTTTGGTCCAACTTTGATGCAACTTGAGGTCCATAGACTTCAATGTAAAACCCTCAAAGTCGCATGCAAATCGCACTTGAATAATATGGATGCTATTTTTGTACTATTTCTGTATGACTTTGTAATATATTTTCATTGTGCCAAATTTGCAACAAAGTTGGACTAAAGTCCAAATTGCGGTAAAATCACGGCAAAATTGTGTCGCTCAAGTCTGAATGGGGCCTTAGAATAACATTTCTCTTTTAGAAAAAGAGATAATCAAAGGCAGCCATCTTTGACTAAACTTCCTACAAACAAGCAAGCACATTTGCAAATATAGCTACAGTATCTCACAAAAGTAAGTACACCCCTCACATTTTGGTAAATATTTTATTATATCTTTTCATGTGACAACACTGAAGAAATGACACTTTGCTACAATGTAAAGTAGTGAGTGTACATCTTATATAAGGCTCTGTTTACACTAGAAGCGACCCGACTTCCGCACGGCTTGCAGGCAACTTCTATTATAGTCAATGCAAGTCGCCTGAAGTCGCCTCAAAAGTAGTACAGGAACCTTTTTTCTAAGTCGGGCTACTTGAGTCACTCCTATTAGAACGGTTCCATTGTACTGCATGGAGTCGCCTATGTGTGAACCGGCACTAACAGTGTAAATTTGCTGTCCCCTCAAAATAACTCAACACACAGCCATTAATGTCTAAACCGCTGGCAACAAAAGTGAGTACACCCCTAAGTGAAAATGTCCAAATTCGGCCCAATTAGCCATTTTCCCTCCCTTTTGGGATGTGACTCGTTAGTGTTACAAGGGCTCAGGTGTGAATTGGGAGCAGGTGTGTTAAATTTGGGGTTATCACGCTCACTCTCTCATACTGGTCACTGGAAGTTCAACATTGCACCTAATGGCAAAGAACTCTCTGAGGATCTGAAATATCAATTGTCGTTCTATAGAAAGATGGCCTAGGCTATAAGAAAATTGCCAAGACCCTGAAACTGAGCTTCAGCAAGGTGGCCAAGACCATACAGCGGTTTAACAGGACAGGTTCCACTCAGAAGAGACCTCACCATGGTCGACCAAAGAAGTTGAGTGCACATGCTCAGCATCATATCCAGAGGTTATCTTAGGGAAATAGATGTATGAGAGCTGCCAGCATTGCTGCAGAGGTTGAAGGGGTGGGGGGTCAGCCTGTCAGTGCTCAGACCATACACCGCACACTGCATCAAATTGGTCTGCATGGCTGTCGAAAACGATGCACAAGAGAGCCCGCAAACAGTTTGCTGAAGACAAGCAGACTAAGGACATGGATTACTGGAACCATGTCCTGTGGTCAGGGCCATCTTAAAAGCATCATGGGCCCCTGGGCAAAGTAATGCACTGGGACCCCTACCAGCCTGCCCCAATTTACGCACCTATTCTCAAGAATTAAAGTATAAATAGTTGATAGAATTAAACATATATTTATTAGTACTCTCAATAAAATTGATTATAAACAGAAAACAGAAGAAAACATGTCATAAATCAAAAATGAATCAACACAAAGGGCACAGTACAAGGGGAGGCAGAAGGGCACAGTACGGGGGGGGGGGGGCAAAAGGGCACAATGATGGGATCAGGAGGGCACAGTACAGGTCCTTGGATGCTTTTCAGGACAGTTTAGCAACAAGCATGACTGTCCCGGCAGTTAGGAAGCAATGCAAAATTATCATGGGGCCCCTGGGCGGGGCCCATGGGGTGCCCATGCATTAAGACAGCCTTGGGCAGCTTCAGTAACCAGTTACACATTGTGTTTAGGGATACTAATCTCAGCTATGTGTTGTGTGGGAAGTAGGAGATCTCTTGAATGCCTTGCCAGCAGTGACCCTGTTCTCAGCACTGCTAACCCTTATCCTCTTTACTGCTGATCCCTGTCTTTTGCCATGCTGACCCCTGTCTTCTGCCATGCTAACCCCTGTACACTGCCTTGATAACCCATTGTACACTTCCCTACAAACGAATGGCCTCTGTACACTGCCCTACAAACTACCCAATTCTGAGGCAGGCACTATTTGACTTGCTGAAGCTTCTAATTCACACTGAGAGAAGTACAATGAAATTAGAGTAATACATTTCAATACAGGAAAGGAGCCTGTACTACAGTGAAGGACTGAAGGTAAGGCTGGAATTCAATGCTGAAACTACCATATGGCTACATATAGGGGGAGAGTTACTAAAATCGGTTCACACACACACAGTTTGGTGCAGCTGTATCTCCTCAGTGAAATGATTTTGCACAGAGCAGCCTGGATTCTCCTCTTCTTGGGTCCCTCATTGGCTCTCCGGGCCCCTTCCTCCTTTTGAGTGCCCCCACAGCAAGCCGCTTGCTATGGGGGCACCTGAGCCAAGCCACAGCTCAGTGTGTCCATTCAGACATGGAGCCGCGGTTTGGCCCCACCTCCTCTTTCTCCTGATTGACTAACTGACTTTCATTGACAGCAGTGGGAGCCAATGGCGCCGCTGCTGTGTCTCAGCCAATCAGGAGGGGGATAGTACCAGACGGCCGAGGCACTCATGCACATTGCTGGATAGAGATTGGCTCAGGTAAGTATTAGGGGACCTGAGGGTGGCTGCTGCACACAGAAGGTTTTTTTTTTATCTTAAAGTGGTTGTCAAGTCATGACAACCACATTAACCTACAGGTAAGCCTATAATCAGGTAGGTTACCATTATATCTCCTATACCTGCACGGTCTAGGTGATATACAATGTACTGGCATGTGTGCAGTGAAGAAACGGCCGCTTGGTGCCGTTTCTATGGGGCCATGCGGTAACTGACGGCTCCCGTGCGTATGTGTGGGAGTGATGTTGTCGCGGCTCCGGCCAATCACAGTGCCGGAGCCGCGAACCCGGAAGTCGCTTCTGGTGGAAGATGTCCGCCCTGTACTCGGAGTGCCGACTCCGATACAGCGCTTCGTTCTAAGGTAAGTATTTCATAATGAGCTAGTATGCTGCATACTAGCTCATTATGCCTCTCTTGCAGGGTTTTCTTTTTTATCTTTTTTTTTTTTAATTTACAACCTCTTTACTGCATAGAATGTTTTAAGATAGAAAAAAAACCTTCTGTCTTTACAACCACTTTAATTGAAAAATCTGAAATTAGAAACTGATTGGTTACTATGCACAGCTGCACCATATTCTGTGTGTGCATGAGTTTTAGTAATTCTCCCTTAACCATCATGGACAGCAGCGATGATGGATAGCAGAAGACTACTGGTTGAGCGATAAGTGATAGGAGACCCAAATGGCCTGAACATGTGCTGAAAATCCTCTGTGTCAGCAGTTGTAAGTATCTGTTTCTTCAAGGTGAAGGATCCAAGGAATGCTCAGTGTTCTACATAAAGGTTTTAGGCTTGCTGCATGTCACTGCAAGGTCATTGGCTTTGATTTCACCCCACTGCTGATAGCTAGTGAGAGGACAAGCCACCAAAGACCATACTGTCACGCAAAAGTGTAGCCATAGGTTAATCTGACCAGACATCCCCGTTTTCCAGGGACAGTCCCCGGATTGCTCTTTTTGTCCCCGCCTCCTGTTTGTCCCCGCTTTTGTAGGAGTGATAGGCGTGATACTCAGAGGAGGAGTGGCTTCAGCCTGTGCTGCTTGTAGCGGCACCGCCCCTCCTCCTCTGCATCTGTCATTAAGCCAACTACCGCCACGGCCATGTCCTGCTTGTCTTCCCTCTCCTAGCATCCTGCCCCTCTCCTCCTACGTCTGCTCCCTCCACCTCCTCCCTTCACGCTCCTGGCAGCACAGGTTAGGGGAGGGAATCAGGGCACAGTGTTCCTCCCTCCCCCTCCCTCCTGTACTGCAAGGAATTATGGGAGATGTAGTCCAGAGGAGGGGCGGGATTGCCAGGCCGAGTGCAATGGCCCCAACAACAAGCACAACATGAGTTACTGCTCGATTCAATCATGTTTTAAATGAAAATTATTAAATAATGGATCTCCTTCACTGATGGGCACTCATTAGGTGGCACTGATAGGTGGCACTGATGAAGGCACTGGTGGTAGGCACTGACAAGGTGGCACTGATGAGGCGGCACTGATGGGCACTGAGGTGGCACTGATGAGGCAGCAATGATGGACATTGACAAGGTGGCAATGATGGGCACTGATGAGGTGGCACTGATGAGGCAGCACTGATGGGCATTGACGAGGTGGCACTGATGAGCACTGACAAGGTGGCACTGATGGGCACTCATGAGGCGGCACTGATGAGGTGGCACTGATGGGAACTGATAAGGCGGCACTGATGAGGTGGCGCTGATGGGCACTGATGAGGTGTCACTGATGGGCACTGATGAAGCGGCACTGATGGGCACTGATGAGGTGGTGCTGATGGGTACTGATGAGGTGTCACTGATGGGCGCTGATGAGGCGGCACTGATGGGCACTGATGAGGTGGCATTGGTAGGCACTGATGAGGTGGCACTGATAAGGTGGTCCCGATGGGCACTGAGGAGGCAGCACTGATGGGCACTGATGAGGTGGCACTGGTAGGCACTGATGAGGTGGCACTGATAGGCTGCATTTATGAGGTGGCACTGGTGGGCACTGATAGGCTGCATTGATGAGATGGCACTGGTGGGCACTGATAGGCTGCATTGATGAGGTAGCACTGATGAGCACTGATGAGGTGGCACTGATAGGCTGCATTGATGAGGTGGCACTGATAGGCTGCATTGATGAGGTGGCACTGATTTGCACTGATGAGGTGGCACTGATAGGCTGCACTGATGAGCACTGATGAGGCTGAGCTGATGGGCACTGGTGAGGCTGCATTGATGGACACTGATGAGGCTGCACTGATGGGCACTGATGAGGCTGAGTTGATGGGCACTGGTGAGGCTTATCTGAGGGCCACTGAACAGGCTGCATTGGTGAGCACGGATCAGGCTGCACTGATGGACACTGATGAAGTTACACTGATGTGCACTGATGAGGCTACACTGATGGGCACTGATGAGGCTGAGCTGATGGGCACTGATGAGGCTACATTGATGGACACTGGTGAGGCTGCATTGATGGGCACTGACAAGGCTGCGCTGATGGGCACTGATGAGGTTGCATTGATGAGCACTAGTGAGTATAATACACTCTTGAAATGTGCTTTAACATGCATAGTTTTCCCTTTTATGAAGAAGAAAATAATGACGTTATGCGGTTGGGCAGGTATAATAATGCTATAACGTATATATCATACAATCATTCCATAAACACATACCACATACACTGCATATATCATTTGAGGAAAATATGCTTATAAAATAGTTTACTATTTGCCAATAAAAAAAAAAAAAACAATGTCCCCGGATTTCATTTTAAATATCTGGTCACCTTACCATAGGTTGGAAAATGTCAGGGCAGGTGGAGTTATAACAGGCAGGAATCTTAAGCAAACAGAAGTTTAGGCAGATATAGAAAACAGGTAAAGGCAGGCATTACGCTGTTGAACAATAGGAAACAGGTTGGAGGCCCTTTTCACACAAGCATTCCGTTTGCTTCATTTATTCAGTCACTTTTTTTATTTTTAACAAAGTTTGATGAACAACAGGGCTGGACTTCAATTTTTACATCCGTTTGTGTACAGCCATTTTTACATATATTAGCAAGGACATCACTGGGTGACACCCCGCTCCTTTGTCTACTTTAGCAGCAGGGCCAAATGACAACTCTGCTTTTCTCCACGCTGATTTGGAGCCGGAAAATGACAAATCCAGGGGATGTTACAGAATGACCCTGTGCCATTACTTTAGCAGAAGGAAGAACTGACAATGTAATGTGCTGCTGGCAAGTAACAGATCCTCTGTGTACACACCCCCCCTGCCGGCAAGTGACAGATCCTCTGTGTACACACCCCCCCTGCCGGCAAGTGACAGATCCTCTGTGTACACACCCCCCCCGCCGGCAAGTGACAGATCCTCTGTCTACACACTCCCCACATTCTGTAAACACTGTCCCTTTCCCGCTGTACACACTGCCCCCTTCCCGCTGTGCACACTGCCCCCCTCTGCTGTTTACATCCAGCTGTCAGTGGGGAATTCACCGCTGACAGCAGAGATAAGTCACTGGTTGTTAGGATGCTGGCGGGTGACGGCTCCTAACAACAAATGCAAAAACAGATGCAAAAATGGACCATTTGTCTGTTGACATCTGTTTAGGTCTGCTTCTGTTTTTTTAATGGAAGAAAAATAGGACTTTCTTTAGTTTAAAAAAATGGATGTTAACGAATGTCGATTGTCGGCGGATGTCGACGGATGATCATCCGCTAATATCTGCTTGCCCATAGAAATACATTGGTGTCCGTTTTTCATCCGTCAACGGATGGAGGAAAAATGGACATACGAAACGCTCGTGTGAAAGGAGCCTAACAGACAGGATAGCAGAATGTGCAAGAACCGCGGCTAAGGTACACACAATGCACTGGTAATCCATCATTTATAAAAGGAGGAGTGCTGAGCTGCCATCAGGGATTTATTACAGCAGATACAGGTGCCTACGCAGAAGGTTGAAAGATAAAAAGACACAGGACAAAGCACAGTGGTACAGAGTGCTATATAGAAAGACACAGGATTGAATCCAAACAGATTCCTCATGCTAACAATTTCGTATCTTTGCTACTTTCAGGGTTACCACCTGCCAGCATTGCAGAATACGTGAAAAAGTCAGAAATGGTACATTTTGATGTATTTAGCTACATTTGTATTCATGTAAATTGGCATGGGGTCCTTACAAAATGCAAAATAACATGTAAAAACTCTGGTCGATGCAATGCATGTCAAAGCATAATTTCATGCACCAACCCCCAAACTTTTTGAGTTCCATGGTGGAATCACAATACCTTGCAGGCAGACAGTTTGGGTGCAAAATTATGACAAATATTAGATCTATGTAGATGTCCGGTTTAAATGTTACCAAACTAAGTGCCTATAGATTGGAGGTAAACCTAGGTCCAAAAGTTCAGTTGATGATAAGTTAAATAAGGCTGATAAGGTAGAAATTAGAGCAGGAAACATGTCTGCTTGCTATTTAACAAGGCCAGAGATCTGTTAAAGTGGTAGACATGAATGTATATACAGTATGCAGCACTGTATATAGTACCGCTACCCCCAGAGGAGCCGCTGGATAAAATATCTCTGTATACCTAGAGATGACACACTCTACTCACTTAGCACTTATCGACACACCTTGGGTAGTTCAAAGAATATATTTGAACAGAAACAGCCTGTGGGAAAACAATTAGTAAGGCAAAGTACCAACAGGCATTAAAACAATATATTGACTCAAAGAGAAAATTGGCTAAATGCTCTAGCAACTAGTGAATAAAGGTTAACAGTCTCTCTCTCTGAGCTTCTTGGAAATGCTGCTTAGAGGCAGTCACCAGCAGCAGGGTTCGGGACTCACTTGGTAGCAGTCACTAGAGGTGGGACTCCAGCAGGGGAGGGCTGGCCCAGGGGGTAGGGTGGCACTTGCCCCCCAGGCCACCCTAACTTACAATTAAAATGGCTGATGGCTGCTGCCCACTCACACTTTTTTTTCTTGTGGAGGAAGGAAATAGGGCCCAGGGGCGCAGCCACCAACTAACTGCAGGCAAAGGGGGGGCGCCCAGGGCCGGCCCTACCATGGATCCCGCTAGGCCCATTGGGTGGGCATGGATGGTGAGCTGATTCGGTGGTTCAATGGGCCACTTGACTGGACTTGTCCCCCAGGCCTACGGCTGCCAGCCCTCCCCTGGACTCCAGCCTAACTTGAAAGTGGTCACCGACAGCGGTATTCCAGTCTCGCTTAACAACGGTCGGTCACCAGCAGTGGGGTTCCTTACAGGTTTGCAGCTCAATTCCTCACTCTCTCTCTTGTGTCCGCTCACCACATGTGTGTCTCTCGCCCCCAACTCTGCCCAGCTCCCCCGCCCACATCACTGCTCTTTCAGATTCATACAGACATCACCAAAACGGCTGCCCCTGTGGACTCCATAAAGTGTTATTAAACCCCCAACAGTAAAATCAGTCTGTATATGCAGTAAATCATGCTGGTTATACTCACTGTGGAACCTAAGGGGTTAATCCTCTGCATTCTGTAAAAAGGCTGTTTGATCCTGTCTTCTGTGATTCTTCCCTTCTTTTACTGTCCCTTATCCATCTGCTGATAGAACAGAGCATCGGGAGCACTCTGGTGTGTAGCACAGGACCAAACAGCACTGTCCAGACAGAAAGTCAGTGGTCATGCAGCCTCATAGAAGAGTCAGAGGAGAATGAAATCTCCTCCTACAAGCTTTAACCAGTATTTGGCCAGACACTGATAGAAGTCACAAGACTTCTATATACTGCAGATGAGAAAATATATTTGGTAGGGTTGCACCAATACCGGCATTTTCGCAAGTATCTGTAATTGCGAAAATGCTCCGATACCGGAAACCGATACCGGAAGTGAGGTCAGCTGGGGGCAGGGTGTGCTCCTCCTTCCCTCCAGCCAGTGCCATCCCCGCCTCTTCCTCCCAGTGGCATCGCTCTGGGCTGCCAGTCCTAACAAACGTTTTTGAGAGAAGGATGTTTGGGCACCCTTTTCCCCATAGCCTCCCACAGTGGGCGTTAGGAAGTGAACTGACGCCCCTCACTACAGGAGATCAGCCTTTGACATCAGGCTCCACCCCCCAGTGTTTAGATCCGGAAGTGTACCCAGCAGCCAGGCACAGGTATGGGGAGAGACAGCGTGCGTTTCAGACAGCAGAAGCGTGGCCAGATGGTATGGAGTCGGGCTGCGTGCCTCCTGTATGACATGCTTGTTGTGGCATACGTGCTGCTGTGACCCCGAGACATTTGGGAGAGTGAAAGGTATGTCCTGTGGTGAGTTTGGGGGACAAATACTGCCGCAGGTTGTCACGGTTGTGTAGAACTCTCTGTGGGCCTGTGTCAGCACCAGAGAGGAGAGAGGCGGAAGGAGGTGCGTGCTTTCTCCCTTCCTGTTAGTGGAGTGCCACTCTCTGACCATCTCCTGTAGAATGTCTGCAGTCTCTGACCATCTCCGGTACTATGTTTGCAGTCTCTGACAGTCTCCTGTACCATGCCTGAAGTTTCTGACAGTCTCCTGTACCATGCCTGCAGTCTCTGACAGTCTCCTGTACCAAGCCTGCAGTCACTGCTGACACTTCTGCCTGTTTCCCCTTCCTTCCCTCCACCAGCTGTCACCTCTGCCCCCATGTCCCCCAATGACCCTCCCATTCTCATCCTCTTCCCCACCAGTTATCACAGCGTTTTCCATTCCAACTCTTCTACCCCACAATCCCTCTTTCACCCCACCTTCAACTACCTTGCCCTCACTTATCCCTCTACTCCCACCCTGCAATCACCGAAATCCCTAACACCCCACCTCCCAAACCACCCCTCTACCTAATCTTCCAAGGCGATAGGTATTGCCAATTGGTATCAGCGACTACCAAAGGTAAAGTATCAGTGGCAAAAAAGTGGTATCGGTGCAACCCTAGTATTTAGCAGTTTATATTTACTAAAATAATTGCATTTCCATGTTCTGTATATTGTGGGAGACCAGATATAGTGAATGCAGGGTCCTGGGTTTAGTAACACCTTAACTACTTCCCATCCAGGCCAAGTCTGACATTCCTCACCTACATGTAAAAATCATAATTTCTTTACTAGAAAATTACTTAGAACCCCCAAGCATGATATATTTTTAAGAAGAGCCCTGAAGATTAAAATGGTGGGTTTTGCAATTTTTTTATTTCACATGGTATTTGCATAGCTGTTTTTTTAAATGCAAATTTTTAGGAAAAAATACATTTTAATGAATTTTAGCGCACACAAGCACAATATAATACCTATTTTTGGTAAACTTTAAAAGATATTACGCCAAATAAATAGATACCTAACATGTCATATTTTTTGAAGCTGTGAACGCTTGTAGAACAGCTCCAAACTACGGTACTTAAAAATCTCCATAGGTGCCGATCCATAAGCCTTTAGGCTACTTTCACACTGGAGCGTTTTACAGACGCTATTAAGCTAAAAATAGCATCTGTAAAGCGCCTCAAAAGTCCCCCCCCAATCCACCCCAATGTGAAAGCCCTGAGAGCTTTCACAATGGGGCGGTGCGCTAGCAGGACGTTACAAAATGTCCTGCAAGCAGCATCTTTGGGGCGGTGAGGGGAGCGGTAATATACCGCTCCTCTACCGCCCCTGCCATTGAAATGAATGCCAAGTGCTGCCGAAGCGGCTGCACACCGCCTCGATAGCGCTGAGCGCCGGCACTTTTAACCCCTTTTTAACCCCTTGTGGGGGGTTAAAAGCGCGGCGCTCCTGCCCGCATAGCGGAGCCCTATCGCTGGTAAAACTCCGCTAGCGGGGTTTTACCGCGACCGCGGCTACCGCTTTAATGTGAAAGTAGCCTAACAGATTACCAGTTTAGAGTTACACAGGAGGTCTAGTGCTAGAATTATTGCTCTTGCTATAATGTTCACGGCAATACCTCACATGTGTGGTGCGAATACCGTTTACCTATGTGTGCTCGACCTACGCATGCATTCACCTTTGCTTGCAAGTATGGGCACTTTAATTTTTTTTATTTTATTATTTTTAATTTACATTTTTTTATTTTTACACTGCCTCTTTACATTTTTTTAATCAACTTTATCGCTATCACAAGCGATGAACAACATCCCCTGTGATAGCATGGGCAGTGACAGGTACTTTTTACGGAACACTTTGACAGTTGTCAGGATGATGTCGTAAGGAGGGTCCTAAGGAGGACTGCACGGCAACCAGAAGTGACGTCAGCCCCCATCCTGGAAGTGACGTGATGGAGCTCTCAGATTCAGAAGGCCAGGTTAGACGCCTACTGTTCAGACGGCACTGTGATGGGAACGAAAGCTTGACAAAACGGAGATATTGTACAAACTGTGACTGAATGATGGACAAAATATTTTAATGTATTTTGTGAGTATGTTTATCTTAAAATAAATGTGATTGAGTGAGGGCAACACACTATTGGAGTCTTCTTTCTTTTGGATGCAAACTGTTTGGGGAAGGGGACTTAAAGGGGACTGGACCTGGAAGCACCTATGACTGAATGAAGATGACATCTTGTGAGCTATATTTGCCGATCATTTAGTCATGAAAGCCTAATCGGCTGGCCATACATGTTAGATTGTCTGTCCAATTTTCTGTAGATTTACCATAAACCATATAATATGAGGTCAAAACTAAACAACACGTTCAATTTTATCCAGTTAGGCAGGCCCTTGTACTACATAGTTAAAGGTAAATCTAAAGGATATTGGACAGAAAATCTAACGTGTATGGCCAGCCTTACTTTTGGTTAGGCAGTTCCTGAAAAGACTTCAGAAGCGGTATTTCAATACTGCTAATGAATCCCATATTACAGTCAACATATTGTGCTATCTTTATAGCAATGGAATCAATGTTCTTCTACATATGAAACTACTTTTTCAAAACTGCCTTCCCACTCAGTTCATGATGGTTTATCATGGTAGAATGTTAACTTGTTGGACTGAAGTGCGTGCATTTTTTTTTTTGATAGGTCAAAATCAAATCAACAGGGTCAGGTTATCATTTAATGCCTTAGGTCATCCACATTGCCCAGTAGAGCTAATTCAGCAATTTTAACTATTCACAAGGCTTTCCTTTCTTTTTCTGTCACGTTGATGACTTTCTTTTATCAGCATCTTGCTTTTATCAGCATTCAATTGAAATCTGTGCTTAACCATTCGCCGACTGCCCGTCGTGGCTTGACGGCGGCAACTTGGCTTGATATCGCATATCGCCGCCACCTGACGGCGGCTGCAAGATCGTGGATCGTGAGTGCGCACACTGCCGGAGGCAAGCTCACTGTGTAGCGGGGGAGCCAGGGAGTGGGTAGGGCGGACTTGATGTCCTCTGGCTACCCACGATGGCCTCCCTGCAGTGACAGAACAAGGATCCGTGTGTGTAAACACACAGATCTCTATTCTGGGAAGAGGAGAGTGATTGTATGCTTCCTGTATATGGGAGCAACGATCACTCATCTCCCCCAGTCAGCCCAGCCCCCACATAGTTAGAAACAACTCCCAGGGAACACAATTAATCCGTTGATTGCCCCCTAGCGTTAACCCCTTCCCTGCCAGTGACATTTATGCAGTAATCAGTGCATTTTTATAGCACTGATCGCTGTATAAATGCCAATGGTCCCAAAAAATGTGTCTGACGTGTCCGCTGCAATATCGCAGTCCCAATAAAAATCACAGATCGCCGCCAGTAAAAAAATAAATAAAATAAAAACCCCATAAATTAATTCTCATTGTTTGTAAATGTGGCAACTTTTGCGCAAACCAATCAATATACGCCAATTGCGATTTTTTTTACCAAAAATATGAGAAAAAATATATATCGGCCAAAACTGATGAATAATTTTGTTTTTTTTATATTTTTTTTGGATATGTATTATAGCAAAAAGTAAGAAATATTGTTTTTTTTTTTCAAAATTGTCGCTCTTTTTTTGTTTATAGTGGTGATCAGAAGTGGCACAAAGATGATTAAATACCACCAAAAGAAAGCTCTATTTGTGGGAAAAAAAGGACATAAATATAGTTTGGGTACAGCTTCGCACGACCACGCAATTGTCAGTTAAAGCGACGCAGTGCCGAATCACAAAAAGTGCTCTGGTCATAAAGGGGGAAATCCTTCCGGGGCTGAAGTGGTTAAAGGATGTTTAAGATTGTAATAAAAAGAGGTGCTAGCCAAATATAGGTGACAAGAATCCTTTCATAAATCATATATCATAAATACGATGTGCACAATATGAAAAAATGTCCATACAGAAAAACAAGACAAAAATGTGCATGTGTGTTACAAGTGCATTGTTACTCAACATGTGTATCCAATCACTGTGCTGCAAAATAAATAATTATATAACAGATGTGCTCCACCATCTTCTAGTAAATATTGCACTCACCAGACCAATCAGATCAACAAGCAGTATATCAGCATATTACTAATAAAATCCGCTGTCCACACAGATAGGTCAGCTCCTCTCCTGGTATGTCCCAATGTTGCTCATTAATTAACCACTTGCTTACTTGGCACTTAAGACTCCTCCTGCCTGGACCAATTTTCAGTTTTCAGCGCTGTCACTCTTTGAATGACAATTGCGCGGTCATGCGACGTTGTACCCAATCAAAATTGAAGTCCTTTTTTCCCGCACAAATAGAGCTTTCTTTTGATGGTATTTAATCAGCTCTGTGGTTTTATTTTTTGCGCTATAAACAAAAAAAGAACGACAATTTTGAAAAAAGAACATTTTTTTTTACTTTTTGCTATAATAGATATCCAAAAATAAAAAATAAAGAAAACAAATTTATTCATCAGTTTTGGCCTATATATATTCTTCTACATATTTTTGGTAAAAAAAATTCGCAATAAGCGTATATTGATTGGGTTGCACAAAAGTTATAGCGCCTACAAACTATGGAAATTGGTTTATGGTGTTTTCATTATTATTTTTTTTTTTTTACTGGTAATGGCGGCGATCTGGGATTTTTATCAGGACTTTGATATTGGAACAGACATGTTGGACATTTTTGACACTTTTTCGGGACCAATGACATTTATACAGCGATCCGATCTAAAAATAGACACTGATTACTGTATAAATGTCATTGGCAGGGAAGGGGTTAACACTAAGGGAGCGATGAAGGGGTTAAATGTGTTCCCTGTATGTTTTCCAACTGTATGGGGGCGGGGCTGACAGGGACATAACAGATCTATCTCATCCCGATCACAGGGATCAGTAGATCTGTCATGTCCCCCCCTCACAGAGTGGGGAACCGCCGTGTTTACATCGGCGGTGCCCCGTTCTGGCTCTCTGTGAAGGGATCGCGGACATTGAATCCGCCCAACCCACGGGCACACTCACGCAGCGGCGGCGGCTGTGAGAGCATGCCTGGAGCGCGCAAAGGGGCAGACGTAACTGACGGTGCCCCGGCAATTCAGATCCGCGCTGTAGCCGTCAATTGGCTATAGCGCGGATCTGAAGTGGTTAAACATGAAAGATAAAAGGTACCAGAAAATAGGATCAATATAGTGTAATATCATTTATTCATTTAAAAAATGCATACAAACGTCTAAATATGCACTCACAGGCTTAGTGCTGTAAAAACGCCAACATAAACAGTTTCCTATGGTGTAGAAGATCATGGACTGCTGCTCATAATCGACTATAGCTGGTGTGCGTTCCACAGACCCGGAACTGCGAAGATGCGAGTGAAACCCGGAAATTACATTGATCTCTCAGCCTCTCAGGAGGCTGACCATGACCAATATCTTCTATTATGTGCTACACGTACTGTAGTACTTATTTTTTGGCTCCATCCCAGGGTTCCTTGGGTCCTTCATTATCCTCTATTTTAAGCTCTTTGTCTATCTTCAGTGCATACATACTGTATACAGTACATATACAGTGAGGAACATAATTATTAGATTTTTGTAAATATGCCCACTTACAAAGAAATAAGGGGTCTATAATTTTTTATCATAGGTATATTTTAACCACTTGACCACTGGGCACCTAAACCCCCTTAATAACCAGACCAATTTTCAGCTTTCAGTGCTCTCACATTTTGGATGACAATTACTCAGTCATGCAACACTGTACCCATATGAAATTTTTGTCCCTTTTTTCACACAAATAGAGCTTTCTTTTGGAGGTATTTAATCACCACTGGGGTTTTTATTTTTTGCGCTATAACTGAAAAAATTCTGTAAAAAAATGCATTTTTCTTTGTTTCTGTTATAAAATTTTTCAAATTAGTAATTTTTCTTCATAACTTTTGGTCAAAATTCATACTGCTACATATCTTTGGTAAAAAAATAACACAAATTAGTGTATATTATTTGGCCTTTGTGAAAGTTATAGAGTCTACAAGCTATGGTGCCAGTCACTGAAAATTGATCACACCTGATGCAGGGCTCCTCGGTTGGGTGCCGCTGACCTCGCCCCCTCAGCTCCCGTGCTGGATGCCTCCCGCCGTGGCCCTATGGGGTTCCAACCCTGGAGTATATTGATCCATGTAAGTATGGGGTTTCCGTTTGGCCCCCTACTTCTGTACAATCATTTCCAACCATTTTGTGCCATATATTTATTTCAATCTATTTTGTAGATATCCTGCATCCACTCCTGAGTAAGCGAGCAGAGCTCGCAAAACGCGTCGAGTAAAGATGCACTGTATACTCACATACTCATTTTTTGTATTTACATTATATGCATATGTCTCTGGTTGTTAACATATATCATCTTGTCCATTTTGCAGAAGTGCTGATCATGTCTGTATACACCATGTCGTTTATACAATAAACAATATACTTTTTATTTATTCACTTGAATATGTTTCTTTGACCTTATGTCCGCCTCAATTAAAGTCCCACCTATGGGCGCTCTTTGTTCTTTCAGGCGGCTGCCTTAGGGCACCAGGATGGGGGGGGGGCGCCAAATCCGGAGGTTCCTCAGGACATTCTTATGCTGGCCCTGCTCATTCCTTTACTCAGCTCACAACAGCTGACACATTATGCGTGGTGACAGGCAGCACAGCCCCGGCGCTGTGAATTTCAGCTGCTGCCTCCACACACTTCCATCCTCCTCCTCCTCCCCTCTGTCAGATGCATGGCAGACAATGTCATGGCCCTTCATTTCCTTAACACTACCTTCGCTCTCTCCAGCCCGCCCTTTGAGCAATTCCCTCCCACAGAGTCCCAACTCCAATCCAGCACAGAGGCAATCACCGCTCAACTTGAGGTGAGTGGGATGATCATAAGAGAGAGCCCGGGAGAAGCCGAGTCTGTCCATTGGGAGGAGCTTAGTCAGACCAGGGGGCGGGGCCAGGAGGCACAGAATCTGAAATGGCATGGACAACGACCCTCAGTGGAAGGTAGGACATGGCTTAAAGTGGTAGTAAACCCTTCTATCGTTTTTCGGCCAAGGAAGCTGCCATCTTGGCCTCTGTTTAAACTATAACTGCCATGATGCTGCACATGCTGGCTGGTGTCATTGGATGGTTTGACAGTTTACCCCTCCTTCAGTCCTGCCCTTGCTTTGAGGAAGTCCACGATAGGTGGACGAAACGCGTCAGCATTCACATCATTCCGTCCATCTGGGACGCTCAAGCCAGCTACCCCCATCACCCCCATGTGACCGCGAGTTCTCGGACTGATCATGTGAGCCCCATGTACACTCCCACAGTGTAGGACTCGGATCTGGAGACACAACCGTAGACGGGATACTGCTTTTCACAGCCGGGACCACAATCTAGCCTGACCGCCTCCATACAGGACGATGCCGACGCTGTCGGTGAAGAGCGGTGAGCTTTCCTGTTGGTGACCCATAGCCCGTAGCACCTACAACGGTCTTTCTGTGTCGATCCCAAGAACGGGAGCTATATGACATGTGATCCTATTTGACTCAGTGCTTACACTTTGACTGTGGGAGCATTAGTATTACTTGGCCATTGCGGCATTTGTTGAACTTTATGCCTTCAGTGAGGTTACATTGTACTGGGAGTCCACCTAGCGGGACCTGAGACCTCTGCATCACCTCACAGTACTGGGGTATACCCCCTAAGGTGGTCCTAGGATGCCACCATTTTAGATTCATCCGATTTCCATGGTTGGTTGTGATAGCAGAGTGTGTGGTGGTATGGTGAATGCAACCGGCTTTTGCTGTCCCTTCATAGTTGACAACGTTGTCATTTTTATTCTGTATCAATGGTAAATGGCTGTTTTTATCCATCTCTACAATTTTTGATCAATAAACTTTATATTTTAATGCCCTGTGTGTCCCGCCTACGGGCTCTTTTTGTGTGTTCACACAAACTTTGGTGCATTGACTTTGTGCCCTAGGGACCCCATCCTACTACTGGATGAGTGGCTAAGCTGGGTGAATAGGAACCACTATCCCCCAGGTCAACTATTGTATATTAGACCCCAACGGGGGAGCTATCTCAAACCCCTTCTTTTTTGATAGCAGTTACAGGATCTACTGTGGGTCCTTTCTCTAGCACCTCCGGGGGGTCTTCCTTATTGTGGTCATATTGTTTAAGTTTTACCATTGATAACTTGCTTTTTGGTCAGCTGCACAGTTCCTATGGCTTATCAACTGGACGAGCAGATTGATCAGGAAATTTCAGCAGCATTCTGCCCGGAGCTGAGTACTAGGAACCCAAATCAGGAATCCCTTAAAAAATTGTTCAAAAATCATAAAAAAATAATTATTAGACATCTTAATAGGAAATGGGATATTTCATCTTTGACATCCCATATCAATAGAGGAGTGATTCCTTTGGGGACTCAGGGAAAAAATTGTGCCGGCAGAACATTTACAAACACCCCGGTTTATTGAAAAGTGGAAATGGAGTTGCATTGAGAGAGGTACGGAGGTGATGAGGTTAATAGTAGAGGAGGAGAGAGCCCAACTGGTAGAGTTGCAGGAAGAAATTGAAGAAAGCACAGAACCTTTCAAGCAGGACAGTGATTTTGTGAGTTACTCAAGAAAGAGGTGGAACGAATACAAAAGAATTTAAAAATATCTAAACAGGAGAAATTCTTGCAGAATATTCGAGACTTGGAATCTGACGAAATCTTTGACTTTACAAATACCAGGGGGAGGAGCAGGTCCAGGAAGAGAAGATTTAGATCACAACAGCAATCCAGAAGTGAGGTATCCTCCTCAGATAGTGAGACTGAGTGAATTGACAAATCAGTTTATTTTTTAACGCAGGGACACATGACAGAAAACAAACCGGGTCCTCAAAAAAGTGGGAGGCAGGTAAATTCCCTAACCAAAAAAGAAACAGACGCAGAAAAGGGAAAAAGAGTCGAGGTCAAAGGTCCACAAAGACAGACCAGATCGAGGCACAACCGGAAATAGATAAGATGGGATCATTTATACTCCCATCCACTGGTGAGTCTGAATCTGATCTGAAGATAGTTAACATATCAGACTTTCCCTTAGATGAACACCATGTTTCTCTCCTGAATAAGGGCCTCTCCTTTTCACCAGCTGCTGCTATGAATGAGTTTGATGTTTACAAGGATCTTAGCCTTTTTCTCAGGAAGGTCGTTCTGAGTCACTGGCATCAATGTAGACAAAATCCGCAGGAAAAGAGCAGGAAAGAGAGGCCTTGGAATCTTTGGTCTCTCTACTGCAAGAGAATCAGTCCAGTGACTCGGAGCAGGAGGAACCACCTGAGCAGAGACTTAGATCCTCGGGAATTAGGATTCGGTCCAAGAAGATGCCTCCACTATCTCGACATAAATGGATCAGCACTTTTTTGGACCTGGTCCGTAATGATTTACGTGGAATTAATTGGAAGTGGAAAGGTATAGATAATCTCTCTAGTAAAGAAAGAAAAGCATTGAGAGAATTACAACAAGCTCCCAATGTGGTTATCCGGGGCAGCTACAAGGGGGGCAACATTGTTCTGTGGTCTGCACGGTTATATGAACAAGAAGTGTTTCGCCAATTGAAAGATCCGAACACGTACCGCAGACTCCAGAGCAATCCTTTTCCCACCCTTGTCACACAGCTCAACTCACGACTAGCCTTAGCAGCGGAAGACAGCCTACTCCCCAAAAAAGAACAGGATTTCCTGAAAGTTAAAGAGTATAATATACAGACATTTTATCTAATCCCAAAGCTACATAAAAATCTGGTCAAACCTCCAGGTAGGCCAATAGTCTCTGCTATAAAGGGCCCCTTTGAGAGAGTAGGGAAATTTGTGGATGCTATGATTAAGGATCTGGCTCAGGATCTGCCATCCTATGTGCAGGATACAAGACAGGTGTTATCCAGAAAAATGGATGTCCACGTCCCTGAGGGGACCCTACTGGTGGGCATTGACGTTGAATCTTTATATACGTCTATTCCCCACCAGTGGGATCTTCAGGTAGTCATGTACTTTTTGGAAAACAAGCATCCTAACCTGGGAGCACATAATGAGTTCATTGTTGATCTCCTTGAGTTTATGTTGAATAACAACTGTTTCCAGTTTTTGGATGTATCATACCAACAGGTACGTGGAACTTCCATGGGTGCCCCGTGGGCACCCGCGTACGCCTGCCTGCATCTTGGCCTTTGGGAGGAGCAGGTGGTGTACAGCTCCTCTATGTACCTGGCCAACAGTATGTTGTGGGTCAGGTACATAGATGATATTTTGATGCTGTGGAGGGGTTCAAGGGCGGAGCTACATGACTTCCTTGAGGAACTCAATTGAAACGACCGAAACATTCACCTGACCTACCTAGTTGGCTCACAGACCCTCCCCTTTTTGGATTTAACTATCAGTCTGAAGGGGGATACTATCCTCACACATACATTCCGCAAACCCACAGCTGTGAATACCCTTCTCTTGGCCAGCAGTTGCCATCCTCAGTCCTTGATAAAGGGTATACCAGTGGGCCAGTTCCTGAGACCCTGAAGGAACTGTTCCACGGATGTGCAATTTGAGCAAGAAGCCAAAGAAGTATATACCCGATTCAGAGAGAGGGGTTATTCTCACAACAGCCTTAGGAGAGCTAAACGGAGGGCTACAGCTAGTAACCATCGGGATTTAGTCCAGGCCCCCTCTTTGACACCCACCGGGGGGACACAATCTGGTGCTACCATCTCTCCAACTAGAATTATTACTAAATATGGAGCACAATGGAACGAAGTCAGGAGGATTATAAACAAACACTGGCATATACTGACCAAAACCCCCCTACTGAGGGAGATAGTTGGCCCACGCCCCTTAATGGTAGCCAAAAGAGCACAGAACCTCTCCGACTTTCTAGTACACTCTCAATACCAAAGAACCCCCACTCCGAACTGGCTGACGGAACGTCCCAGGAAACCGGGCATGTATCCCTGTGGGAGGTGTAATGTCTGCCAGTTCATGCATAAAACCGACACTTTCACCAATGATGATGGTACCAGGCCCTTTAAAATCAAAAGATTTATAAACTGCTCAACCACCAGGGTAATTTACCAGCTGACTTGCCCTTGTGGGAAAGCATACGTGGGCAAGACGAAACGGTCACTGAAGGTCAGGATTGGTGAACATTTGACGAGTATTAGAGGGAAAAAAGATGAGGACAGGCCCTTGGCTAACCATTTCCAATAATTTCATGGAGGTAAACCCGATGGGTTAATGGTGAAGGGCATTTATGCTCTGGATCTTCCCCTTCGTAGGGGTGACTTTCATACTGTATTGTTACAAAAGGAGAAGATGTTTATCTTTCTTCTGGATTCAATGGTACCCAAGGGTCTCAATACTGAATTTAATCTTTCTGTGTTCTTGGAAACCTAATGTTACCTTCCTAGCTCCTACGGGGGCGGTGAAGCTCATTCCTAATTCATGTAACTTAAATGAACCTCCATTTTTGTTAATTGAAGTATGGGCTTTGATTGTCAAAACTTGTTAGTTATATACCCATATGGAGATCCTTGTCTTCAGTAGTGAGGGACAATTGCGAGCCAAATCTGTCGCCTCCTGTCATTTTCTCTTCCCTGTCTTTCTCCCCTCCCCCCCGCTTTTCTTTTAGGGACGGGGCAATAATTACGTTCATTTTCGTTTTTAGTATCCTTTGAATTTCTGCCCCCACCGGTGAGTTAAATTCAGACAAGCTGTGTTCGTTTGTCCCCTGATGGGACGAGCGCTGATCAATCTGCCCGCCTTAGTTGCCCATGGACTGTGCTTGTCCTATGCTGATTAAAGTATATATTTTCTCTGGGCACTTGTGAATGAACGTATGGGTGAGTGAATGGTGGAGACATCCAGTGGCCAACATAGGAAACTAGATATCTAATTATTTGTGCTGTATAAATACCACCCCTCCTTCAGTCCCGCCCTTGCTTTGAGGAAGTCCACGATAGGTGGACGAAGCGCGTCAACGTTCACGTCATTCCATCCATCTGGGATGCTCCAGCCAGCTACCCCGATCACCCCAATGTGACCGTGAGTTCTCGGACTGATCACGTGACCCCCATGTACACTCCCACAGTGTAGGACTCGGATCTGGAGACACGACCGTAGACGGGATACTGCTGTTCACAGCTGGGACCACGATCTAGCCTGACCGCCTCCATACAGGACGATGCCAACGCTGTCGGTGAAGAGCGGTGAGCTTTCCTGTTGGTGACCCATAGCCCATAGCACCTACAACGGTCTTTCTGTGTTGATCCCAAGAACGGGAGCTATATGATATGTGATCCTATTTGACTCAGTGCTTACACTTTGACTGTGGGAGCATTAGTATTACTTGGCCATTGCGGCACTTGTTGAACTTTATGCCTTCAGTGAGGTTACATTGTACTGGGAGTCCACCTAGCGGGACCTGAGACCTCTGCATCACCTCACAGTACTGGAGTATACCCCCTAAGGTGGTCCTAGGATGCCACCATTTTAGATTCATCCGATTTCCATGGTTGGTTGTGATAGCAGAGTGTGTGGTGGTATGGTGAATGCTACCGGCTTTTGCTGTCCCTTCATAGTTGACAACGTTGTCATTTTTATTCTGTATCAATGGTAAATGGCTGTTTTTATCCCGCTCTACAGTTTTTGATCAACAAACTTTATATTTTAATGCCCTGTGTGTGCCGCCTACGGGCTCTTTTTGTGTGTTCACACAAACTTTGGTGCATTGACTTTGTGCCCTAGGGACCCTATCCTACTACTGGATGAGTGGCTAAGCTGGGTAAATAGGAACCACTATCCCCCAGGTCAACTATTGTATATTAGACCCCGACGATGGAGCTATCTCAAACCCCTTCTTTTTTGGTTTCACAGTTTGGTTTAGAGCACAACCAATGGAAGTGTTACATTTCCGGCAGGTGCCGGAAATGAAACTGGTTTTTAAACTGTTAAATGGATGGGTTTACTACCGCTTTAAGTGTCTCATCCTGACTGTCTGTTCTGATTGTAGAGCCTGCTGCATGTACAGTACATCAAGGGGACCCTCCAGAGGTGAACACATGAGGAATAGATGAGGACAGAGAAGGGGAAATAAAGCAAGGGAAAAGGAGACTCCACTGTCTATTTACATCCAACTACCCTCCAATTCGATCCACCTAGACAGAGGGGAACAAATCAGCTTGGGTCCACCTGACAAACAGACCACTTGTGTGAAAGTGCTTAAAATACAATGTGATAGATATCAACTTATTTATATATATATATATATATATATATATATATATATCTATTCCAAAAAGGTACATTTCATACAAAAAGTTCAATAAAATAAATGCGCAGAGCCACTGCAAGCTGTTTGCAGCAACTTTGGTGTGCTTATCAAGAAATTTGACCTTTTAAACTTTTGCACTATGTTATGCTTTATGCTTTGCACATATAGGGGGTTGCCTGTGGACAGTACCGGACCAGGCAGTGTGGTGAAAGGCCGCTCTTGGGAGAAAGCTACTATATCTGTATTGTCACTTTGTAGTGAAGTGGCTGCAAATATCCGGCAGATGACAAGCGCATGTGAGCTCATAAATTTAAAGGGTCACGTTTTTTAATAAACAGATGCTTGCAGTGGATCTTGTACTTTTTGTATGAAATGTTTTATGCAAATAATTTACTGTACTAACACTTTGGAATGTACATACAGCAAATTCCTTATTCTTGATGTCACATTGCACTTTACTGTGGTTCACACTTATACGATGGATGTTTTTTCTTTGTTTATAAAAGGTGCTTTTCTCCTGTCCATAAATGTCCTTGAACAAGAGAAGAGCACCCGTAAATCTTGCAGCTTCTCCCCAGCTCTGTTCTGTACTTGAACACTTCCAGAACCAGAGGATTATTAGTTGAACCTGGCCTAAAATGGGCAGCAGGGTGGGTGAATGAATGACGTCATTGTGCTTGGCGCTTGTTTCTAGTAGTTTGAAGAAGATGGGAGGGAGGGTGAGAAAGGACCAGCAGCTTTCCTTAGCCAGAGCCAGCATGCAGTGCCCTACAGCCCGTCCACAGTGACCTAAACCCTACCCACAGTGCCCTATTGACTACATGCATGCAATGGACAATGCTGTAAATGGGAAGTGCGACTGGGAATCCTAAGGTAAGGGGGGAAGGAGGAGGACACTGATATAAGGGGGAACTCTGTGGATTCTGATGAAAGAGCTCATTTAGACAGGTGCTGAGTCCTGTCTTCCACGCAGAGCTCCTGTCTGCTGTTGGTGGGAGGACGGTGGGGGTGGGGGGCACCAAAATGCACCTTCGCCTGTGTACACAAAAATCCTTGCACCAGCCCTGACCTGATGTACTGATGGCCTATCTCATTTCTTGAGACACTAACAAGCCAGGACAGTACAAATACACTGCAAACTACCCCTTTTTGTAAAATAGACACTCTAAGGTAGTTAGTAAGAGGCATGGTGAGTTTTTTGAAGTTGTAATTTTTTCCCACAATTTTTTGCAAAATGAAATTTTTTTTTCTTTTTTACCCACAAAATTGTTATATTAACAGGTTATTTCTCACACGCATCATATGCATACCACAAATTACACGCCAAAACACAAAACTAATACTCCACCTAAGTGTAGCAATACCACATGTGTGAGACTCTTACACAGCCTGGTCACATACAGAGGTCCAACATGCAGGGAGCACCATCAGGCGGTCTAGGGACATAAAATACACATATAATTTCCTGACTACCTCTGACTGCCTCTTGCACTTTTGAAGGTCCTGGAGCACCAGATCAATGGAAATGTGCAAAAAATTACCCCATTTTGGAAAGTAAAAACCCCAACATATATTCTAGGAGGCATAATGAGTCTTTTGAACATTGATCATTTTTTTCTGTACGTTTTTGGAAAATGTGGAAAGAAAATAAAAACACATTTTTTTTTTACACAAAGTTGTTGATCTATACAATATTTCTAACACATAACATGTGCATAACAAAAATTACACCCCAAAATATATTCTGCTACTCGTCCCGAGTATGGCGATACCATATGTGCAAGATTTTTCCACAGCCTGGCCACATACAGAGGCCCAACATGCTGGGAGCACCATCAGATGTTCTAGGGGCATACATTTCAAATCTAATTTGACTACCTATTACACTATTGTGAGGCACTGTAGTGGCACTGATGGGCATTGAAGTGGCATGAATGTGGCACGGATGAGAAATGATGTGGCATGGATGAGCATGAATCGTGCGGTCACATGGTAAAGGGCTGCTGCGAGAGACCGTTTACTGTGATCCGTGGTCACGGATATTCCCAGGGGTGCTCCCCAGAATGTGCATGGGGGCGCGATTCTGGGAGGATGTCACTGTACGTCCTCCCAGAATTAACAAACTGCGCTGTAGCCGTTAATTGGCTATGACCTGGTTGTAAAGTGGTTAAATGATAGAGACAAAATATCAACCAAAAATTCTGAAAAAAACACATGATACAAATGTTATAAATTGAGTGCTCCTAATGACAACTTGTTATGTGTATAAAACACACCTGTCTACAGAATCTCTTTCTTTCATTCAAACCTTACCATCATGGGCAAGACCAAAGAGCTGTGAAAGGATGTCAGGGACAAGACTGTAGAACTGCACAAGGCTGGAATGGGCTATAAGACCATCAGCAAGAAACTTGGTGAGAAGGAGACAATGGTTGAAGTAATTATTCGCAAATGGAAGAAGTACAGAATAAACATCAATCGCCCTTGGTCTGGAGCTCCATGCAAGGTTTCGCCTCATGGGGTAAGGATGGTCATGAGAAAAGTGGTCCCCCTCCTCAAGAAGGTACATGTACAGGCCCATCTGAAATTTTCCAATGAACATCTAAATGACTCAGAGAAGGACTGCAAGAAAGTGCTGTGGTCATTAACTGGCTTGGCTATGACCCTAAGAACACCATCCCTACAGTCAGTCAAGAAGGTGGAAACGTTATGCTTTGGAGCTGTTCCTCTGCTAAAGGTACGACTTTACCGCATTGAGGGGCCAATGGATGTAAAATCTTGGATGGGAACCTTCTTCCCTCAGCCAGAACACTGAAGATGGGTCGTGGATGGGTCTTCCAGCATGACAACGACCCAAAACATACCACAAAGGCAACAAAGGAGTGGCTCAAGAAGAAGCACATTAAGGTCATTGAGTGGCCTAGCCAAGAAACCTTGAGGATTTAGAGAAGGTCTGTTGAGATGTGTGCAAACCTGGTAACCAACTACAAGAAATGTCTTACCTCTGTGCTTGCCAATAAGGGTTTCACCACCAAGTACTAAGTCATATTTTGATTGGGATCAAATACTTATTTAACTCAACTGCAACTCAATTTATAACCTTTGTATCCTGTGTTTTTTTCTGGATTTTTGGTTGATATTCTGTTGCTATCATTTAAAATACACCTATGATAAAAATTATAGACCCTTCCTTTCTTTGTAAGTGGTAAAACGTACTTAATCTGCAGGGGATCAAATAATTATTTTCCCTACTGTACATATCGTATTGTATGTGTACAAATCTATAAGTATTGGAAGTATTCTTTCAATGATTGTGTTGAGGCTTATATGTATCCCTGAGACTCCAGCTTGTGGCACAGCAATCAAAGCATATTTTATTGGTACAAGGACCAGGTTTTGTTTAACCATGGCCCTTAAGTACCTCTTGCTATCATGTTTGGTTACACCCACTTTTTGCTGCAGCCTGCCACAGGTCACTATCTCCCTGAAATTCTCAAGTTCAAAAGATGGAAGTGAGATGGTATTCAGCAGTGAAGACAGCAGGAAAAGAGAGTATTTAACCAGTTGCCGACTGCCCGCCGTCAAGCCTTGACGGCGGCAACTTGGCTCGATATCACAAACTGCCGTCACCTGACGGCGGCTGCGAGATCGCAGATCGCGGGTGCGCTTGCACGCTCACTGTGTAGCGGGGGAGCCAGGGAGCTGGTAGGGCGGACTCGATGTCCACCGGCTACCCACGATCTCTCCCCTGCAGTGACAGAACGGGGATCCGTGTGTGTAAATACATAGGTCTCTGTTCTGACAGGGGAGAAGGAGTGTGATCTTATGCTCCCTGTATATGGAAGCAACGATCACTCTCCTCCCACAGTCAGCCCAACCCCCATACAGTTAGTAACACATCCCAGGGAACACAGTTAACCCTTTGATCGTCCCCTAGTGTTAACCCCTTCCCTGCCAGTGACATTTACACAGTAATCAGTGCATTTTCATAGCACTGAGCGCTGTATAAATGCCAATGGTCCCAAAAAAGTGTCAAAAGTGTCCAACATGTCCACTGCAATGTCGCAGTCCCGCTAAAAATTGCAGATGGCCGCCATTACTAGTAAAAAATAAAAATAAATAAAAACCCCATAAATGAATTCTTAACGTTCGTAAATGCAGTAACTTTTGCGCAAAACCCTATTAATATACGCCGCTTGCGATTTTTTTTTACAAAAAATACGAGAAAGAATATATATCGACCAAAACTGATGAATACATTTGGTTTTTTATATTTTTTTTGGATATATACTATAGCAAAAAGTAAGAAATATTGTTTTTTTTTGCAAAATTGTCGCTCTTTGCTTGTTTATAGCGGTGATCAGAAGTGATGCAGAGGTGATAAAATACCACCAAAAGAAAGCTCTATTTGTGGGAAAAAAAGGACATCAATTTTGTTTGGGTACAACATTGCATGACTGAGCAATTATCAGTTAAAGCGACGCAGTGCCGAATTGCAAAAAGTGCTCTGGTCATAAAGGGGGAAATCCTTCTGGGGCTGAAGGGGTTAAAGAGGTTCTAAAGTCAAGTACAACTATAGTATTGCATAGCTAAACATGAGCATCTAACAAATCCATCTTTGTAATTTTAAAATAATTTGCCTTGTTCTGCTTTATCAGCTTTAAAACTGCAGGTCACATGATCATTATCATATGATAAACCAGGTAATACAGAAGCACTCTAAAGATAAATATGCTATTAATATAAAAAAGCATATAAGCATACATTAAAGGGACAGATAGAGGCATTTTTATTTTTGGGGTTACAAACACTTTAACTTCTTTTTAGTAGTAACATGGCTTTTACTTAGGGTCACCTCATCCCTTTAAACCCGAACACATATGAATTACACAGGTTCTGAGGCTAATTTAATGCAGGTAAGGCACCAAGTGAGTTTAATTACCACCTTAATCAGCCTCAGAACCTGTGTAATTCATACGTGTTCGGGTTTAAAGGGATGAGGTGGCAACTCTACTTTTACTATCTATTTTTCATGCCAGGTTGATTTTAAGCCTACAGAAATTTTTTATAACTTGACAAATCAGTCCCCACCATCATCATGGCAGTCAGAGGGGTTGTTTGATGAAGACTATAACTACCACTTTCAGTAATCATGCAGGGTAGCATAGTAAAATTGTTATTGGGTTACGGCTCCAATAAAGATCAGAAAACTCATTCATCAGCTGGATCGTACATGCACAGCTGACTGCCATTGAGTGTCTTTGGGCCCCCGTTATATCACTGCATTCTTGTTTGTGCAGAGTACAGGCTTGTTGCCTGATCTGATCCTAAAGCTGGCCATAGGGATCAGAATTTGTCCGGTTCAGCAGGGAACAGCCACATTTCTATCAGTGCTTGGCCAGCCCTGTTCAACAGATGTCAATTGTTATATCTTCCTCTGTTGAACAGACAAGTTGGAAAACTTTTGTCGATCTGTAGCTATACCCAATTGGGTCCTGCTGTCAGAATACAATGTCCCGACAGGGGTGGATCCCTCCTCTACCTTGGTGGAATCTGTTCATTTTGTTTTCCGTTCAGCTCGCTGGCTGAAAGAAAAAAAAACTCATCTATGGCCAGCTTAATTGCGGCTGCAGCAAACCTGCAAAGAGAAAAATTACCACTAATTACACATTACCTTCTTCTCTTTTTAAATATTATTTGAATTACAAATTTTATTGTTTTTTTTTTCACATGAATATTTTTCTTATGTTTATGCCCACTATACAGCTATGATTGTATAATACTATGGGTGATATCTAAGAAACTGGGAATTGACAAGTTTAACTACTTTTCAACCAGATGACCTGTCAGGAATAGTCCCTCCAGCGGGTGGCGCTGCGGCTCGGGGATTCTTTGGCTGCAATTCCAGTATCCACCAGCGAGTGTCTCCCAGCAATCAGAGGCCCATGAGTCACCACCTGATGCTCGTTACAGGAAGGATATTTAAACCCTGACTGCCATATGCATGATGCCTTGGTGTTTTGTCTCCATGTGCCTCTGAATCCTGTAGCCTGCAATCCGGAAATCCTGTATCCTGTATCCGCTCTGGGACCCCTGTCTGCAGCCTGATTTTCCCCCCGTGTTCTCCAGCATCTGCTCCCTGTGCCTGTCCTGTCCTGCTCCCTGCCCCCTCTGCTGATCTCCCGTGTATGACCCTGGCCTGGCTTCGTTTACGGTTTGGACATTCCCCTTTACCTATTTAGGCAGTTTCACTACTTTTGGTTATTTAGTTACATTTCACGGTTTGTTATATTGGATGTGCGTTTTGATCACCATTTACCTTTCTTTTAATAAATCACTTTATTCACTTTACGTTGTGTCTGGTATTCTCTGTGCAGTTCACACATTTCTGGTCACACCAGTTGCTGACATGACCTCTTCTGGTTTTCTCCTTTTCATTTTATTTTTGGGCCTTTTTATTTGGGGATACAATACATTAGAGCAGCCTTTCTTAACCTTTTCAACACCGAGGAACCCTTGAAATAATTCTCCGGTCTCGGGGAACCCCTATTAAAAATTAAAAATCTATAACTCATGATACATTAGTGTGATGGTCAATGGGAAGAATGCTCCCTACTCTTGTGGTCATTGGGAAGAAATACCCCCTTACAGATAGCTAAAAAGATCAATGATGTCATTGGGAATTTATCTGAGAGGAAGAAATTGACCATTGCTCAAGGAACCCCTAGCAACCTCTGGGGGAACCCTGGTTGAGAAACCCTGCATTAGAGTAATTTGGTAATTCAAGCTAGCTGAAGTCCGTTAACTCCTATGAGATATCTCTACTTGTTTCAGAGGCAATATTCTCCTATTATAACCATCAAATGTAGAAACAGTTTCTTTAATGCCTTGTTATGGCTAGAATAGGGCTTTGCTTCTCATTCCTTTTACTGATCATGTTTTTTTAACCGCTTGCCGACCGATGGTCGGCAATTGACGGTGACAGAGTGGCTCCTCTGCACAAATCGCCGTCATATGACGGCGGCTGCGAGATCGCGCGCAGTGGGTGCGCCCGCACGCTCACTGTGTCCGGGGAGGGCCAGGGAGCGGGTGCGAGGGATTCGATCTCCGCCGGCCACCCGCGATGCCCCCCCCCGGAGTGAAAGAACGGAGGTCCGTGTAAGTAAACACGGACCTCCGTTCTGTGAGGGGGGAAGGGCTGTGATCACAGCCTTCCTCTCCATGGAAACTGTGATCACTTCCCTTCCCCTCTTAGAGCAGCCCAAATACAGTTAGAACACACCCAGGGAACAATGTTAACCCTTAGAGCGCCCCCTGCAGGTTAACCCCTTCACTGCCAATGGCATTTACACAGTAATCAGTGCATTTTTATAGCACTGATCGCTGTATAAATGCCAATGGTCCCAAAAAAGTGTCAAAATGTTCTGACATGTCCGCTGAAATATCGCAGTACCGCTAAAAATCGCAGATCGCCGCCATTACTAGTAAAAAAAAATAAAATAAATAAAAACCCCAGAAATTAATTCTCATCATCCATAAACGCGACCACTTTTGCGCAAACCAATCAATAAACGCCGATTGCGATTTTTTTTTTTATCACAAATATGAGGAAGAATATAAATCGGCCAAAACCGATAAAAAAAATTTTTTTTATATTTCTTTTTGGATTTGTATTTTAGCAAAAAGTAAGAAATTTGGGTTTTCTTGCAAAATTGTTGCTCTTCTTTTGTTTATAGGGGCGATCAGAAATGACGCAGCGGTGATCAAATACCACCAAAAGAAAGCTCTATTTGTGGGGAAAAAAAGGATGCAAATTTTGTTTGGGTACAATGTCGCATGACCGCGCAATTTTCAGTTAAAGCGACGCAGTGCCGAATCGCAAAAAGGGCTCTGGTCCTAAAGGGGGAAATCCTTCCGGGGCTGAAGTGGTTAAATAGTTGGAATTTTTACATGAAAATGGTTCATCGTCAATAGGGAAAACTTACTCTGCTTTAATAATTGTGGCCGTATGTCTAGTCTTCCAAAAACTTTTGTTATACTGTATGCTTATAGCAGTTTCCTTTTTTTCAGCATTTAGCATAGCATTCATCCTGTTGCAGAAGCCAACTTTCCATGTTCAGCTTATTCCACTGTGTGCTTAGACACAGGCATTTACATGCATGGAAAAAATACCGTTTTTTTTCTTTCTCTTTCAAATATATTCTAGTGCTGTTAAAATGATTGGAGCATTCAAACTGTCAATCAAATGCCTAAACCAGTTGTGGCTTTTAACTCTGCCAGTACTCTGAAAGGAATCTTCTGTTCCAGCTGATTAGCTTTTTCAATAAAAGAAAGGCAAGTCTTGTTTGGCCTTGTGCCTCACAGCTGTTGGAGCATGACTTCTTGCTAGTCGCTGCCTATTAACCCAGTATGAACTCACTTAGCAAGCACACCTGCCACAAGGAGCCTTTGAGAGAGCTATAGCTACTGCCTAGTCAGTTGTGTTCGGATCTTCACATGTTGTTTATTCAAAACTGTAATAAATGAAATGTGTAAACCTATAATGAATGAAATATTAAGTCTTCAGTTGCTGATTTTTATTTACATGGCTTTTAGACTGAAAAAGTCAATGGTGGCATCCTCTATAGCAGTGGTTCTCAAGTCCTGTCCTCGGGACCCACTAACAGGCCAGGTTTGCAGGATAACTGAAATGCATCACAGGTGATATCATTTGCTGCTCAGTGATTGCAGTATTCTAGTCTGCATCTCCCCAAGGTAATACTTAAAATCTTGCCTGTTGATGGGTCCTGAGGAAAGGAGTTGAGAACCACTGCTCTATAGTTAAATAGTCAGGTTGAAAAAAAAGACACAAGTCCATCTAGTTCAACCAAAAAATAAATAAATATATACAGTGGGGCAAAAAAGTATTTAGTCAGCCACCAATTGTGCAAGTTCTCCCACTTAAAAAGTTGAGAGAGGCCTGTAATTTTCTTCATAGGTACACTTCAACTATGAGAGACAGAATGAGAAAAAAAATCCAGAAAATCAGATTGTCAGATTTTTAACCACTTCCCGACCAGCGCCGTAAATAGGCGGCGGTCGGTTTTGAACGGCTCTACCGGGACATAGCCTGCAGCTGCAGACTATATCCCGGTATCATTTTTTTATAGCGGGCGGTCGGCTATCCAATGGTAAGGACCAATCCGGCTCGGGAGCCGCTCGGTCGTTACCCCAGGGGGCGGGAAGGGACATCCCCCCCGCCGCCTTCCGCCGCTCTTCTCCGGCCTCCCGTTCCACCGGGAGACTGGAGTGATGATCCGGCGCATTCGCCGGCTAGGAGACCTGATAGAAGCCGTAGTCGGCTCCGATCGGGTCTCCTTCTGCAAATTCCAGAAGCAACGTCGCAACGTCACTTCCGGTTTACTCGGCGGCTAACGGCGCCAATTTTTAAAAAATGACAGTATTCAGAATCGCCGTTTTTGGCGATCTGAATACTGTGAAGTGCAAAGGAGGGATGGGGGGTCTTTTAGACCCCCCAGCCCTCCAAAAAGTGTACCTGTCACCATATATTACTATCACAAGGGATGTTTACATTCCTTGTGATAGCAATAAAAGTGATCAGATTTTTTTTTTTTTTTTAAAGGAACAGTGTTAAAAATAAAAAAATAAATTAAATTAAAAAAAAAAAATTTAAAGCGCCACCGTCCCCGCGAGCTTGCGCAGCAAAGAAAACGCATACGTAAGTCACGCCCACACATGAAAATGGTGTTCAAACCACACGTGAGGTATCGCTGCGATCGCCAGAGAGTGAGCAGTAATTCTAGTAAAAGACCTCCTCTGCACCTTTAACCTGGTAACCGATAACATTTTTTAAAGCGTCGCCTATGGAACTTTTTAAATAACGGACTTTGTCGCCATTCTGCGAGTGCGCGCAATTTTCAACCGTGTCATGTATGGTATCTATTTACTCGGCGTAACATCCTCTTTCACAATATACAAAAAAATTGGGCTAACTTTACTGTTGTCTTATTTTTTAACTCAAAAAAGTGAAATTATTCCAAAAAAATTGCGCTTGAAAGACTGCTGCGCAAATACCGTGTGACAAAGAGTATTGCAACAATCGCCATTTTATTCTCTAGGGTATTTGAAAAAAAATATATAATGTTTGGGGGTTCTAAGTAATTTTCTAGCAAACAAAACTGTTTTTAGCTAGTAACCAACAAAGGTAAAAAGGGGCCCGGTTGGTAAGTGGTTAAAGAATTTATTTGCAAATTATGGTGGAAAATAAGTATTTGGTCAATAACAAAAGTTAATCTCAATACTTTGTTATATACCCTTTGTTGGCAATGACAGAGGTGACACATTTTCTGTAAGTCTCCACAAGGTTTTTACACACTGTTGCTGGTAGTTTGGCCCATTCCTCCATGCAGATCTCCTCTAGAGCAGTGATGTTTTGGGGCTGTCACTGGGCAACACGGATTTTCAACTCCCTCCAAAGATTTTCTATGGGGTTGAGATCTGGAGACTGGCTAGGCCACTCCAGGACCTTGAAATGCTTCTTTGGAAGCCACTCCTTCATTGCCCGGGCAGTGTGTTTGGGATCATTGCCATGCTAAAAGATCCAGTCACGTTTCACCTTCAATGACCTTGCTGATGGAAGGAGGTTTTTACTCAAAATCTCACGATACATGGCTCCATTCATTCTTTCCTTTACACGGATCAGTTGTCCTGGTCCCTTTGCAGAAAAACAGTCCCAAAGCATGATGTTTCCACCCCCATGCTTCACAGTAGGTATGGTGTTCTTTGGATGCAACTCAGCATTCTTTCTCCTCCAAACATGACAAGTTTAGTTTTTACCAAAAAGTTATATTTTGGTTTCATCTGACCATATGACATTCTCCCAATCCTCTTCTGGATCATCCAAATGCTCTTTAGCAAACTTCAGACGGGCCCGGACATGTACTGGCTTAAGCAGGGGGACACGTTTGGCACTGCAGGATTTGAGTCCCTGGCGGCGTAGTGTGTTACTGATGGTAGCCTTTGTTACTTTAGTCCCAGCTCTCTGCAGGTCATTCACTAGGCCCCCCCGTGTGGTTCTGTAATTTCTGCTCACCGTTCTTGTGATCTTTTTGACCCCACGGGGTGAGATCTTGTGTGGAGCCCCAGATCGAGGGAGATTATCAGTGGTCTTGTATGTCTTCCATTTTTTAATACTTGCTCCCACAGTTGATTTCTTCACACCAAGCTGCTTACCTATTGCAGATTAAGGCTGGATTCACACCTGTCCTGTGCGAATTCCAGCCTGTCTGCTGCCGGGAAGGAGCGGAGCCACCGTTCGGCGGCTCCTGTCCATTCCCATAGCGCAGCAGCTGCGGGGGGAGAGATGGAGAGGAGCCATGAGCAGGGGAAATATCCCCGTTCAGTGCGGAGTGCATCTCCGTGTTAGATCAAGTCAAATTAAGAAGCTTTTTATTGTCATTTCAACCATATATAGCTGATGCAGTACATAGTATAAATGAAACAACGTTCCTCCTGAACCCAGGTGCTACATACAACATCCTAAACAACAGTCACAGAGACAGACAGAAACACAGAACCAGTAGAAAGGTCCTCACCACATAATGTGCATGTGTGCAACTGGTGCAAACAGTGCAGAAAGACACACAAGACAGTGCAGGACAGCACAGGACAGTGTGAAACAATACACAATACACAAAGCACAAAATAGCTCCGCCAGTAAACCTGTCCTAACCAGATAAGGTGCACAGTAGCAGAAAATGTAAACAATACTATTTCAGATTAAAACTTACAGCAGCAACAAAGGTAAAGTGAACAGTGACAGGAAAAATTGTGGACAGAATATTTATGCGAAATAGCAAATGGCAGTGATCCTGGAAGATGTGCAAAAAAACAGCATGTAAACATTTTTGTGTTAGTGAATTAGTGTGAGTTGTACTGAATGATGATGTTGAGTCTGGTTTGAGATGTGTTCCCATTGAACTCAACGGGCTGGGAATTCGCACCGTATTGCACAGAAAAGGCACACATTTGTTGTGCAATGTGGAGTGCGAATGCACCGCACATATGTGAACCGGACACATTGAAAACAATGTGTTTTCAAGTGTCCTGCGAATTGGATGCGGTTTAAGCCGCATCCAATTCGCATAGGTGTGAACCTAGCCTCAGTCTTCCCAGCCTGATGCAGGTCTACAATTTTGTTTCTGGTGTCCTTTGACAGCTCTTTGGTCTTGGCCATAGTGGAGTTTGGAGTCTGACTGTTTGAGGTTGTGGACAGGTTGTGTCTTT
>BLSH010081451.1:21530-44476 GCA_018402905.1 Glandirana rugosa
GAAGGCTAGATAGAGCGTTTGAAAGAACCCTGTAAACTTGACGGTGTCTAGCGGTAGGGTCTGACCGGTGATGTACGGCGATGAAGACCGAATGGGGAGTTATGTCCAACCGTCGGCGTCAGATTTCCGTTCTTCTTTCCGAGTTCCAGGTTTCGTAGATAGGGAGGACTACCGACTTTACCTTCGGAGTCCGGAGCACGGATCGACTAAAAGAGAGACCAAACAAGAAGAGATCCAACGCCATAACCTGCTTCTCCAGTGAACAAAAGAGATATTGGGCATATTGACATAATTAGGCATTAGCTTAAATTGTAACTTTAAACCAACTATAACCCAAGTCCAGAAACCTTTGATGCATAACGAGCACATAAGTCAACTATGCGCAACCTAGAGAAGAACAAACCAGAGAGAAAATCAGCTAGGCACGAGGCCTGAGGCTTCCATTTCAGCCATCAGGAGGGATAGATGCTTTGGACCTTGAGCCTTTCTTCTTGCCTTTAGACTGCGGCTGCCAACCTGTATTGAGGGGTAAGCCAGAAGTAGCGGCATGTAGTGGCCAGTCTGGGATGGCGATCTGTGGCAGTTCAAATGTCCCAAGAAAGTTTGCGAGATCTCCCAGAGTGCGGAGCATTGCTGATTTACCATCTTGGGTTGCGGATAATTGGAAAGGAAAACCCCAACGATACTTGATGTGTTTGTCCATTAGTGCTTTAGTTAAAGGTTTCAGTACCCTGCACATATCCAGGGTCAGTTTGGACAGGTCATGGAGCAGGGTGATTTGGGTGTCAATGAACTGGATAATGTCCTGGGTGCGGGCAGCCTGCATGATTTCTGCTTTTATAGCATAGAAATGCACCCTGCAGATGATGTCCCTGGGATACACAGGGTTTGGGTTTTGGGGGCCCAGGGTGTCTCCCTGGGTTTTTGAAGCAATTCGTTGAATATTGCGGTGGCAACAGGGACTGTCTTTGGGCTCCACTGACTCTGGTAAGCCTTTCAGACAAATGTTATTGCGTCTGGCCCTGTTCTTTTGGTCATCCTGATGCAGAATAATTTGTTGAATTTGGGTGGTGTGTTCTTGAAGGATCGCCTCATGAGAATTGAGCGTGGCCACAGTATCATCCACAGTATCATCCATGCTCTATATCCTCCATTCTCCCTGTGACATCCCTGCGTAACTCGTATATATCTTGTTTATAAGAGTGCTGAAGTCTCTTCACATAGGCCTCAAAATCATGCCTGGTCGGCAGGGCCTTGATGTAGGCCTCCATGTCCCAGCTCAAGCCTGAGTGTTGTGAGTCAGGGGAAGGGCAGCCGCGGTATGACTCTGGGGGCGAATGGGTACACTGCCTTGTCCTCATTTGTGAGGAGGAGAGTGGTGCGCCAGCATGCTGTGAGGACGTGAAGCAGAACGGGCCGGCACTATCTTGGAAGAGGATGAGCCGCCCAGACACTGTCTCGAATGGGTGAAAAACGCCTTATTTCTCTGTTATTTTGCTGCCCTGGAGTTTTGTGGCCGCTCCCCTTGCCCTTCCCTTCCATTACCATCTTTTTTGTCCAGTAATTGTGGAGCTGGGAGACGTTTCAGCACCGATACGTGCAGGGACCGAGGAGAGAAGCGTCCTACTGCTCCAAGCCACGCCCGATCCCTTTCCCACTTAATATGTGCGGTGGTTTTGCGTAATATTTGTTTTCCTTGAAGGCGGTTGTAAAAAAGCACTATTCTCTTGTTTACGGATGTAGGAGATGAGTAGTATTGCCACACTGTTTGAGGGAGTCATATTACTGTTATTGGGTATTTGCCCAAAAAATGTAGTATTCTTACACAGGGGAAGTGCAACTTATGTGGTAGGCTATACTCTTCGACTAGCCACTCGACACTTTTGGGGACAGAATTGGAGAGAAAGTCCTGCAATGAATTGATCCCATAAGTTTGAAATGGATTTGTAGATAGCATGGGTATTCTTGCCTCAAGTGATTGAAATGTGGCTTGGAGATCTGAGATGGGGGATGTATTACTGCCTTGACTATTTAGTAATCTCCAGGCTTGGATGGAAACTTGGATTGTGGGGGAAGGTCTCGAGTGGACCATCTTTTCCATGTCTCCTATTAGGAAGGACTTTAAATCATTGGTTGGGACAAATGATCTCTCCAACTCTAACCACAAAGGTACTTTGTCAGTTTGGAACCACCATTTAAGTTGGTCTAGCTTGACTGCCCAGAAGTAATCACAGATATCTGTTAATCCTGCACCACCCACTTGCTTTTGGGTGATTAGACTGGTATGTGAACATCTGGCTCTTTTTCCTATCCAGATGAATTCCCATATGAGACTCGACAGGGTTTGTAGGTGGTGTCAGAGGGTAGGGATAGGAAGGACACGGAATGTGTACAGAATTTGGGGTAGTATTGACATCTTAAAAGCTACTATTCTCCCTAACCAGGACAGTTATTTTTTGGAGATTTCCCTTACTTGGTTTTCTACCTTGGCTATAAGTGGTTTGTAGTTTGTGTTGGCTAGAGATGCCATCGTAGCTGGCAGCGTTATTCCCAAGTATGGGATGCCCTGGTCTTTCCATTTGTAGGGAAGAATCTGTTCAAGTTTTTGTCTGCCCTGTTTGTGAATACCCAAATCGAGGATAAGAGACTTAGTAAAATTAACCTTATAGTATGAAATATTGCTAAAGTCTGCTAGGACTTTATGGGCATGAGGGAGAGAGGTAGTTGGGTTTGTCAATAAGAGTATGACATCATCCGCGAATAGATTAATGATATGGGAACGAGAGGCCCGCTGGAAGCTTATGATTGCGGGGTGTGTGCATAGTGTTTCCGCAAGGGGCTCTATCATTTAGTTGAATATGGATGGGGAGAGAGGGCAACCCTGTCGAGTCCCATTTGAGATGTTAAAGACTTTGGATAAGAGGCCGGAGGTATACACCTGCGCAGTGGGGCAGGAATATAATGTTAGCACTGCATTCAGGGATGGGCCCTGGAACCCAAACTTGGTGAGCACTGAAGACATATAACCCCAGTGGACCCTATCGAATGCCTTCTCTGCATCAATTGATAGCAGCAGAGAAGACGTTCAAGTCCTTTCAGCAAAGTGGATAACATTTACAAGCCTTCTAGTAGCCTCTGAGGTCTGTCACCCCTTCACAAATCCCATCTGGTCACTGCTTACAAGAGAGGGGAGAAACTTGGTTATTCACTTGGCTAGTAGTTTAGCGTAAACTTTGATGTCAGAATTTAGTAATGAAATTGGTCTGAAATTTGCTGGTGTTGTGGGGTCTTGTCCTGGTTTAGGTAGCGTTACTATGTAAGCCCTCAGCATCTCAGGTGGAAATGAGGAGGATGATGCAGCTTTAGTGAAAACTTTTTGTAGATAAGGGGAGAGGGTATTGCTGAATATTTTAAGATACTCATTCGAGAAGCTGCCTGGGCCAGGGGATTTTCCATTGGGTAATGTTTTGATAACAGTCCCTATTTCGTGTGTTGTAAAGGAGCATTTATTTCTAAGAGTTGCGGCTCTGAGAGGGAAGGTAGATTTAACTTCTGTAAAAACTCTTGTATGTTGGTATCAGTTGGTTGGGGGGTTAAGGTATCTTCCTGTAGATTGTAAAGTTCTCCATAAAAATCAGCAAACTGATCTGCTATTGCTTGGGCGTTGGTGATCTTGTGGTGTGAGGTCGGGTGGATAAGGTGGGTTATTCTTGATTTGGTACGCATTGCCTTAATTCTATTTGTTAGATGTTTGCCCGCTTTATTAGTATTTGCATAGTGGTTTAATTTTAAGCGTCTGAGGTGGTTGTCATACTGTTGTGCAAGCAATTCTCTTAAGCTCTCCCTGAGCTTGGCTAAGGTATTTGCTGTAGAGTGGTTAGGTAATGCTTTATTCATGGCTTCTAAGGAATGGATTACTGATAGTAGAGAGTTGAATTTGGTTGTATATTGTCTCTTTGCTCTGGCACCCTGTTGTATGAGTATACCTCTAACGCATGCTTTTTGGGCATTCCATAGGGTGTGTGGGTCCGCTACAGAATTTTTGTTTGTATTAAAAAAATCTCTGAGATGCTGAAATATTACCTGAGTGGACTAGGGTTCTTGAATGAGTTTAATATTGCAGCGCCAGATAGGGGAAGAAGGGGAGACATGCCTGTCAGCTATGGTTAGTGTAATTATGGCATGGTCAGACCATGTAATGTCCTGAATTTGAGTTGACGACACCTTTTGTAACAGCCACTTGTCCGTTAGGAACATATCGATGTGGGAGTAAGAACAGTGCCTGTGTGAAAAGAAGGTGTAGTCCCTCTCGTTTGCATGGAGGCATCTCCAAGCATCAAAAAGTTCCTCAGAGTGCAGGAGATGACTTAGGGCGATGGTGTTCTTTTGTTTGTGTGTCGTTGTGTCCATCTTTGGGTCCACAATTAAGTTAAAGTCTCCACATACTATGAGGTTTCCATATCTCATAGTGGATACGTGTTTGAACAGCTTGCGTAGAAAACGAATTTGGTCGGAGTTGGGCATGTATACTGACACCAAAGTATATGGGTGAGAGTCAATGTCTGCAGTGATGATGATATATCGCCCTCCTTCATCTAGGAGAGCTTCTTTGAGTTGAAAAGATAGAGTTCCTCAGGGCCACTAGAACTCCTCCTCTCTTGTGACCAGGAATGCTAGCTATGAAGATGTGTGGGTAGTCCTTGTGGTAACAGGGTGGTATTTTGGAAGTCTGGAAGTGAGTCTCTTGTATGCACAAGATATCTGCTCTCTGTTTGTTGGCCTCTCTCCACATGGAGTGCCTTTTAGCAGGGTGATTGAGGCCCCGCACATTTAGGGATAAGCATTTAATGCTCATTTATGGTTCTTAAGGTGGTGTATGAGGATGTACTGTGGTACTCACTTTTTGACGGAGTCTCTGTTTAGGCCTGGAAGGTTTCTTCTGGGATGCCGGAGATGAGTTCCCTGTTTTGCTGATATGCCCAAGATTGGTTGTAAAGTTGCCAGTGAACGCATGCGTTCAGAGTAAAGCGCTTCCGTGTGTATCAGGTAGAAAATGAAAGGAACAACAGGAAAACAGAGTCAATAACAAAAGTACTGATATAAACATATAAAAGAAGGTGTCATGGATCTGCACTAACAATTCAGGTCCTGTCTGTTTGCTTACCTCTCTGCTCTGCGTTTCAGCTTAGGGGCCGAGCCCTCACACCTGAATGATTAAGTAATCTCCTACCAGCATGGCTCCACCCACAGGAAAGAGTACTTAACTTTGTGTGCTGCAAGCCTTGTTGCCGATCAATATTGTGTGTTTGGCTTGTGCGTTTGCTCCTGCTGTGTGCTCTTCGTTTGCTCTCGTGTACTGATCTTGGTGTGTTCTTGACCTTCCTTTTCTGCTAGTGACCTCGACCTTGACGTGCCTCCTGTCTGTTCTGTCTGCTTGTATCCTTGACCCTTGGCTCTCCCACTGACCTCCTCTTGCTATATTGCACTGCTGCTTTCTCTCCATTCGCCTGTAGCCTGCCGGGAGCGTGAGCTGGGGGACCCCAAGGGCCGCGACCTGGATCCAGTTGCAGCCAAGTCCATCCTCACCACCAGAGACTCTGGTGAACACCTACTGGCTTTTAGACTCCGCGCCCTAGGGAAACCTACGCTCTAGCTCCCTGTGCAATCTGTGTCAGGGTTCTAGCAGTCCCGCTTCCCTGCACCATCCTGATCTCTAGTCGCAGCAGTCAGCTAAGGGTTCACAACCTTAGCGGTGTGCTTCGCAACCTTAGCAGTGCACTTCGCACTTTAGCGGTGCAAATTCGCACCCCACCGGTGGCCATGGACCCAGTTGATGTGCCGCTACCCACAGATGATCTACTGCAGGGCATAGTCTGCAGACTTGAGACCCAGGAATCTAATCAGACCCAGGTGATGCGATGCCTCCAGGATTCGGCCTCCCGCTTTGAACAACTTCAGGCCTCCTTAGGACCTCCAGTGCAACAATCTCAACTGCCATTGGTGGCCGCACCTATTCCGGTCACAGCTACAGCCAGAAACTCCTTGCATTTACCAGCTCCATCCTGGTACTTTGGGGACGCCAAGGCCTGCAAGGGTTTCCTTAGCCAGTGCACCATTCATTTTAAGGTCCAGTCCCAAAACTTCCTGTTTGATCAGGCAAAGGTAGCCTATATTATAGCTCTCCTGTCTGGCGAGGCATTAGCCTGGGCCGTCCCCTTCTGGGAGAATAATGATCCAGTGGTTTCTAGCCTGTCTAGCTTCTTGAAACTCTTTCAGAATATCTTCAAGGTCGTGTCCCCTCAGTGGCCAGCCCTTTTATGTCTGCGTCAAGAGTCCGCTTCTGTAGGACAATACGTGCTTCATTTTTGTACACTGTCTTCTGAGCTGAGCTGGAATAATGAGGCCTTAGTTGCAATCTTTTTACATGGCCTTTCTGACAGAGTAAAGGATGAATTAGCGGGAAGAACCATCGCCGCTGATCTGGACAGGGTTATCTCCTTGTGTAACCAGTTTGACATCCGTTTTCAGGAGAAGTCCCTAGAAAAAAGACGCCAGCACTTCCTGGCTCTTAGGCAGTCTGAGCTCCCCTCTATTCTTCTCGAGGAGCATTCCCTGCCAGCTGAAGAACCCATGCAGCTGGGCCAGACCAGGCTATGTTCCGAGGAATGTGCTAGGTGCAGAACTCTGGGCCTGTGCCTCTATTGTGGGGGCAAAAGTCACTTTCGTGACACTTGTTCACTTCGCCCAGGAAAACGTTCAGGTCCAATACATCTGGAAGGTGGAGTATTGGACCCAGAATTATCATCTTCACCTCCTCGTCTTCTTGTTTCTGTGTCCCTCCATGTCGATATAATGTATAAGTGTATCTCCGCGCTACTATGGTTGTGCACTGGGGATGGAGATAGGTTGCTGCTGTACTTAATATCTGACAATATGTGATGCAATTCTGAGAAATACAAATAGTACTGCGCAGCCTATTACAGTGTACTTTTAATGACCCTGCCCCTAGTGGATATGGGGCATATTACCATATACAAAACTTCTATTACTGATGGGATATATAATATATAATAACAGTGTAGGTATGGATATGATAAAATACTTCTTTAAAATTATTAAACCAATAAAAGACAATGATCGTATCCTTAAAACTTATCACAATAAATTTATCATGTTATATGCAAACTGCTGTGTAGTAGAACTGATCCTCATAGTGTAATATCATCAATGAAAATTCATCATAAATAGCCAATAAAATTCTTATATTTAGATGAAAAATTCATAAATGTTTTTTGCGAATTCAAGTGATTAAAGTGACAGTGATTTGTGCAATATCATCAATAAAAATTCATCATACATATATATATAGCCAATAAAAATCTTTATATTAGATAGAAAATTCATAAATGTCTTTTGCAAGTTCAAGTGATTAAAGTGACAGTGACTTGTGCTCCAAAAGTTCATAAAAAATCATTCGTGCTCCAAACGGGTGTGGGAAGCCTCTTTGTGCAGGGGGGTAGTTGATTACCCCAAAAGGATTCCTTTAGTGGTGTGCTTCAACTTGATAAGTGCTCTCAGAACTCTCACCTTAGTGCGTTCGGATCTGTGCGCATCAAGGTATCTTTGCGGGTCTCGTTTTTGCAAATGTGGTGTTTCCTCACCTCCTCCGCAATCTTTCCTTCTGTATGGCTCGGTACGACCTATCGGTCGTTAAACTCCTTCCAATCGACTTTTACTCCAAACACATTTTTGTATGCGGGAAGAGATAAATTAATTCCATAGTGTAGTATGTCAAGGATGTTTATTAATTTAATAAAAAAACGTTTCCCAAAAGTTAAAAACAAGTCCGTTTTTGTTAAAACTCTAGAGCTTACACAGCGGCGTTCATACGCCTCTCACTGTGTATCCAGCACTCGATAATCAGCCGATTATCAGCTGATTAGTCCATTAGTTTGCTTTATATGGTGACGTTTATGGAATACCACCTGCCCCTCCTCTTAAATGGTTCTCATATGCGGGCTCATAGCCCGCAAATCAGGGATGATTCCCCATTGGTGCAAGGTTTCAATTCCCTCGTCCAGAGTAGAGACTTGGGTAGTGGTCCCATTGTGAGTAATCAGCAGAGTCGCTGGGTATTTCCATTGTGTAAAATTTTGTGATTTCTGAGGGCTTTCATGATGTTCGCCAGGTTGCGGCGAGGCTGCAGGGTGTGCCTGGACAGGTCCGAGAGAAGCTGTATGGATGCGTATGGTGAAGCTGTTTTTTCAATGCCATTATTATTTGTTCTTTTATATGGTAGAAATGCACCCTTAGCAGTACATCTCTGGGAGTCTCTGCGGGGAGGAAGGAGGGCTTAGGCAGCCTGTGGATTCTGTCTATGAGGAGATCCTGTGTTGATAAAGATGGTACCAACATGGAAAATAGGGCCTGGGTGTATTGCTGCAGCTGGGTAGTAAGGACAGATTCCGGAACTCCACGCATTTTTATGTTGTTCCTTCTGGATCTGTCAGGTCTGCAACTTTATCTCTTAAACAGGCTATATCCTCATTTTGGGCTGTATGGGTGTCCACCGTGATGTTGTATGAGGAAGAGTATTCCTCCATTTTTCGTTTGACATGGTCAACTCGGTTGCCTATGGCCTGTACCTCTGCTTGGCATTGGTTAAGCCCTGACATGATGTCGGATTGCAGGGAAGCCCTCAGGAACAAAAGCATGTCCTTAAGTGTGGTATCGGATATTGGCTGATCCGATGTTGGAAAGTTGACAATGGGGTCACTCATAAGGAGAGGGGCAGCCTGTTGGCTATTGCTGGGCCCACTTACCTCAATGTCAAACTCTGAGTGAGTGTGCTCTTGAGAGTCCAGATGTAGCTTTTGCTCCTGGTGGAGGGAGTCGAGGCTCCTGAGGAGGACCCGCTCTGCGCTGCAGCCTTTTGGGATGTTCCGCGATCCTTGGATGAGGCCGTAGTTGCTGCGCTTGTCTGTGTGGCTCGGGTGCCACCGTTATCTTGTTGGAGTCCACGCGCTGCCAAGGTAACCCGACAGTTTACCGAGTTGTTGGTGGTGCTTTGTTGGTGGTGCTTTTTGTTTTTCGCCATCGCTGCTAGCAGTGGCAGCCTTGTGGGGTGTGGATGGCGGTGGATTTAGGTCCTGAGGCTCAGATGGATGCAGATTCTCCCTGGCGGCCGATTGGAGCTCTGAGCTTACGCGTCCATCTTGGTGCTCAGTCCCCACGTCCTAGTGTGGTCAGTTTTTAATAGGAAAGCAAAGAGACAACAGGAACACCAGGGATTTCACTCTAAGTAAGCAATACAAAGAGAACAGGATACTTTCTCATACAAGTACATGGTACAGCCAGCACATATCATGAATAGGAAGTGTTGGGGTAACAAATGCTTTAAAGGATTAAGGGTTAAAGTTAAGATTTAGGGGTTGGTTAAGTGTTAAAGTTGTTGTAAAGCTTCAAATTTTTAAAAATAAAAATAACAAACATGTCTATACTTACCTGCTCTGGGCAATGTTTTTTTATAGAGCAACTCCGATCCTCTTCTTCTGGGGTACCCCGTTGGCACTCCAGGCCCCTCCACTTCCATGGGGGCACACGTGTGGGTCATTTCTTTATATTCAGCAATTTCAATTTCAATTTATTGTCTATGGGTTGGTTTTGTTCCCTTGTAGGCTATCCTGGAGCTTACATGTAAGCTCCTGCTTACAATGCTTTGGCGATCAGTAGATCCACTTCTGTAAAACTTCTCTGCCCATACGTGGCTCAAAATTCATCCAGTTCCTGCTGAGCTGGCTGAATTTTTATCCATGTATGGCTGTCTTTAGACACTGTGTGTGATGTTAACCCAGTTTTAGCAAAATTACCATACAATATGCCAGAAAAATGTGCAACAAGTTAATAAAAGACATGAAAGAATGATCCAAGCTTCCAAGATCCAATTATCGACTTTAGAATTCCTATCTCTCAAACCACAAAAAGAGAAAACCTCAGCACTAAGCACAGAGACTCTAGAACTGTTGGCCTGGAATAAAATTTGAAGCGCCACTTCAAGCAAGAGGAAAGGCTCTCCCTCACCCCTTTATAGAAAAGGTGTTGGACAGCCTCAGCCAGTGCTACTCCAAAATCATGCACCCCTGACGATGTTGGCCATAGCTTAGCCATAAGGTCCACTATGACTAAGCCCCAGTGGGTGAGGTGAAACGCGTCAGTGGCATAGTTTTGGAGTAGTTATGGCTGAAGCAGCCCAACACTTTTACTATACACGGGTCAGGAGAATGGCATCCCTGATGTCTACAAACTCTAGAAATGCTGTTTCCAGTAGAAAGACAGGATTTACACCCACTAATGGCAGCGACAGCAAAGACAGATGAAAATACAATCATATCCAATTATAGTGAGCTATGTCAGGAAGGATTTGAAGGGAAAAGCAGGGCTAAAATATGTCTAGTGAAAGGGTTTTCTCAGGGACAACCAGAAAAATCTATCTGGAAGTATACAGTTTTAGATGAACAAAGCAGTTATTTATTTTCCACTTCAGAGTTCTTTGATATGTTCAAAATAATGGGATAAGTTCTGTCCCACACCCTGCACACATGTACTGCCACAATAAATACCCCAAGAATTGCCCCTGCTGGAGAATTCATTATCTTAGACATAGAAAGGACTGAAACATTTTATCTTCTACACTTATTCAGTGCAATCAAATACATAATAATAGGAAGTCCCTACACCAGCAAATGCATGTTATATATGTTTCTAGACAAGTCTACATACTACCATTGGAAGATAATGCTATAGAAAAGACACAAACAAGAGGGGCGCACCGACCTCGTGCCATACCATTAAAAAGTTTATTAAAATCATAAAGATAAAATCCATATACTCACAAATGGAGTTGGTGACAAAGCTTTAAACTTGAGAACACATCCAATGGAATAGATGAACAAAACCTCGGCAGAGGGACTGGATGGTGTCCGTAAAGCTAGGCTGATGCGTTTCCAGGGCGTACTGTCTTCATCAGAGCCTAGTTGACCATACAGCATGCCCCTCAATATATATACACACACACTGATTAACCACATGTCAATGGGCGGGCCCAACTCTGTGTGGATGGCCCACCCCTTCATGGAGGGGGGTGTGTGGTTACATAATTAATCCAAAGCATTACTACCTACCCCTCTAGCAGCCAAACCCTTATACATAACAGCATACAAAATAATCATTATCATTGATGACAACTCATATATGATATATGATACAATATAATGATACAATAAAATGATAAACATGATATGATGTGCATAGATCTTATCTAGCCACGATTGCTTATGTGTATCAATACCTGCACATATTTATAATCATAAACATAATCAGATTCAAAAATCAAACATAAGCAGGGGGCCTTTGATTCCATCATTTGATTGCTTGTACCTTTTTCCACTGCATAGGGTTTTGAGATCCTCCCATACTAGTTCATAAAAGGTGGTAATATAATTTCCTTTGGACCAGTGGGGGTAGAACATAGATTTTGGCTTGAAACTAGTTTGTACAACTTCAGCCTTAAGGAAGGGACACGACGACTGTGTTTCGCCATCGTCTACCCCTTCATTATATAAGTCCCCCAAAACCCTAAGCATATCCCTATCCATCGAGTTGTCCAGGGTTAAAGTGGCAACCTCATCCTCTATGGCTTGTTTTTCATCTTTATCTTTTAACGCAAAATAACATTTAACCGTGAGGTTACGTATAAATCTATTCAGATCTATGAATAGTTCAAAGATGTTAGGAGGGTTCTCCGGGGAAAAATTTAGCCCTTTCCTGAGCAGACCGAGTTCTTCCTCCGTGATGAGTGAACTGGAAAGGTTAAAGATTTTTATTGTGGAATAGGGCTCTAGTTTTTCTTCCCTCTTTTTGCATTTCCTACCTCCCCTTCTTCCTCTTCTTGTAGGTTTCCCCTTTTTCTCGTCACCAGCGGTGAAGTCCTGGAGGTCGTGCGTTTCCTCACAACTGGTACTGATTTTGCCCCTGGGATCATACTGTTTTTCGCTGCGGGTTTGGCTGGCCCCGCAGCTCTCGACACCAAAAAAGATTCAGACTGTTGTGGAAGTGTCAATCCATTGTCCTCGATAGCGGGGTGTATTATGTTACCCAGCACTAAAGGAACAGGGCCGGTGGCTACATGGGTAGTAGTTGATGATAACTCACGCCCCTCTCCTACTCGGTGGGCTATATTATTCTCTAAATTGACCGGAAGTTCCCTATGTGTCCCAACCCTGGGCTCAATGGGAACCACAGGACCAGGAGCTGGTGGCATAACCTCCCGTAATTGTGGTTCAAAAGAAAGCACTTCATTACAATTATAATTGTATTTGGTGCGGGGGTGCACATTTGTTCTTCCACTATCTCCCTCTTTTCTCCTTCCTGGGATCCAGCTATTTTCATTTATTCTTCCAGAGGATACCCCCATAGATGTTTTAGAGCTAATGGGTGGCCCTCTATTGCCTTTCCTTCCCTTATTATTCGAGAACCTACTGGTCTCTGTTCTATTGTGGTCTCAATTTTGATTCTTGATGTGGTTTATTCTGGAAGGCTTATGGGATTGGTGATTATTTTTGTTTTTGTCATTACTACTATTGGTATTGTTCCCACCATTCCCTTTCCTGATATATACATATTCTGGGGAGTGATTGGATTTTCCCTCCTTTGTTGCCAGAGTTACTCTGTGATCCACCCCTATAGGCTGGCCTCTCATCACAGAGTCCACAGCGACCCGGAAGTGACGCAAGTGGAACGCATAGGCGCCCCACTTCTGGTCCGGTGGCTCCTATGCATCCCAGCCATCATGGACGCTCTGTTTGCAGGAAAACTCCTCACTGATACCTCTTGCAGGGCACTTGTGGTATCTGTCGGAAGCCATCAAGGGTAAGGAGATCCTTTACCCCCCTTTTCGTGTTACACCCACCTGTGTCCACTGCCCCCACCACCTCCTTCTCCATGATTGTCAGGATCACTTCATGTTGATCTATGTATATCAGTGCATGTCAAGTGAAAGATGGGGAGAAACGGTTGCTATGATTATGATTTTGACTTTTGATGTTTGATTTTTGAATCTGATTATGTTTATGATTATGAAAATGTGCAGGTATTGATACACATAAGCAATCGTGGCTAGATAAGATCTATGCACATCATATCATGTTTATCATTTTATTGTATCATTATATTGTATCAAATAGCATATATGAGTTGTCATCAATGATGATGATTATTTTGTATGCTGTTATGTATAAGGGTTTGGCTGCTAGAGGGTGTAGGTAGTAATGCTTTGGATTAATTATGTAACCACACACCCCCTCCATGAAGGGGCGGGTCATCCACACAGGGTTGGGCCCGCCCATTGACATGTGGTTAATCAGTGTGTGTGTATATATTGAGGGGCATGCTGTATGGTCAACTAGGCTCTGATGAAGAGGGTTCACCCTGGAAATGCGTCAGCCTAGCTTTACGGACACCATCCAGTCCCTCTGCCGAGGTTTTGTTCATCTATTCCATTGGATGTGTTCTCAAGTTTAAAGCTTTGTCACCAGCTCCGTTTGTGAGTATATGGATTTTATCTTTATGATTTGAATAAACTTTTTAATGGTATGGCACGAGGTCGGTGCGCCCCTCTTGTTTGTGTCTTTTCTCTAGTATATTTGGATTCCCATGATCCTGAAGAGGGCAGCAAGACCAACATGTGCTGAGTAGCACCATCTCCACTGTGACTTTGCATTGAACTAAGTGCCTCTGCAATACTGTGCACCATCTGTTAGAGGTTCTCTGAGTGCAGGAGATTATTGGTTTTGGTTTAAGATAATGCTATAATCATGCTTCAGATGGGAAGAGACATTAGAAGAGGTACAAGAGCAGTGCACAGGTAATATTGATAAAGATCCCTGTGCTGAAAGGACCAAACTAAGCTGGGTCATTATTGGTGCCAGTATCATTATTATTATCATCATTGGGTCATTATCTCATTCCAGTAAGTAACACTATGTTACAGTTCACTCTGTGTGTGCAATTAAAAAATGATTGTTGAGAATCCAAGATGTCCCCATCATCTCTCAAAACTTGTATGCTATGGCAGCTAAAAAAAAAAAAAAAGAATCCAGTCAATAAGACTTTCTGAGAACTATCAAATTTAAATTTAAGGATCTTACAACAGCATCAGTGAAAAGATATTTCAAATACTACTGACAGCAACAAGATTGAATCCTCAATAGGTGTTCAGGAATCTACTAATGCCCTAATCCTTCACAACAGTACTGATGTTCATTAGTTAACTGTGTAACTGGTGACTCTAAGTAGCCAACAGTTTTTGTAGATACTACTGAGTTACTTACAGTGAGCCAGCCGCAGCCTTAGGCTAGTCCGTTCATCGATACAAACTATACCTGGCAACTGCAAAACACTAATGTTGTTTCACGAGTCTCAGTGAGAACAAAAAGACTTTGATTTCTCATTACTATAAGGAAGACTTGGCATAAAATGCAATTCTTCTACATATCTATCTACCAGGATCCAAATAGACAGCTGGTGCTATGCACCAAGAGTCTTCCTAGCAGTCAATGGCCAAGGACACTCCTCCAATCCATCTTCCCCATCTTTAAACGGAAGTGTCCTCCACTTCGCAGCTTAAAGTGGATGTAAACTCTCCATATACCCAGTGACGTGAACAGCCTCAGATGATACACGGGAATGAAACAAATCTCCCTGTATATATAAGTATTACGTGTATATCTGCTGTCTTCAACTGTATATATCTTTTAGAAAGTGCTCTTCGTGTTAGCAGATTTTCTCTTCCTGGTTAAGACTACAGTGAAGCCTGGGCACACAGCCAAGACAGCTGATTGGAAGAAAAGGCACACACCCCCTCTCCTCATAGATAGAGACTCTCAGCTCCGTTCTTTGTATCATTCAGGGCTCTGCTAATCTATTTATAGCAACCTCCCCAACACAAAACTCCGGCTGCTTTTGTAATATTTGACGGAAAACTTATTAGGCTAATGAATTGTTTTTACATCCACTTTAAGAGCCAAGTCTCCTGGGGACAGAGTCACCCTAAATTTCTTCAGACTAATATGGTACCATACTCCCTTTAGCAGACTGTCAAAACATCATCAAACCTCTAAGGTACCAGTATGACTTTAAAAGATGTCAATAGCTTTGTTTTTCTTTATTTATGGATAGCTACAAAGAGAACAACTGAAAAAAATATTATTAAAATTATATCATATTTATTTAATTAAAAATGAAAGTCGCAAAAATACAACATAGCTACAACTAGTAAGATTTTTTCTTTGCAATACCTGCTCAATTCACAGCTATGAAGGAAGTAGTAAGTTCACCCATAGTAACATCCCATTTAAAGGTCATACTGTTAGGAAAATTGACTTCCTGGCCGCTTTGGCCTTCCCGTGCGCGTTCGTGTGCGTTCACACGCGCGCGCGCCCGTGCGAGCTAATGGGGCCAATAGCGGCCATTTAAGCAGGACAGCACCAGGAAACAAGTGCTGTCCGTTCTACAACTTTTGAGTGTTCCTGAAGCAACCTGTGATCCTGATTGTTTGCTCCTGTGACCTGGCTTGTCTTGACCCTGCTATTGATCTCCGCCTGCACCGACCCCGGCTTCCATGATCACTCTTCTGCCTGCTCCCTTGTACTTTGCTGCCCGTCTGTTAACGGACTCTCCTTGTCCCCGACTACTCTTCAGCCTGACCCATCTGTACTGTTCTGTAAGCCCGTTACTGACCCGGCCTGCATCACTACGCTTCAGCTTGCACAAGCACCACACTGACCAGCACACCACCACCTGTGACCCAGTCCAACCCTCGTGCCTCCCTGCACTCCCAAGCTCCCTGTCTACACTACCAGGGGTTCAGGAATCAGGGTCGTAAGAAAGGTTGCCCACTGCATAAGTCAGACTCCACCACCAGGTACGTGAAACACACTATCTTGGATTCTGGTGTTTAGGCTAAAAATAAAAAACAAGAGGATTAGTTAACACTGTAGTTTAGCAATTAACAATTTCTTCTGCTTTAAATCTAGTACACACATGGGCCATGAGACTTAAGTGAGATGACTTAAAAGTAATAAAATAATATCCTGTGTCATGCAGGTATCTGTATGCTGTAGAAATGTTTCTTTTGCAGGGATACCCTGTCGTCTTCCTATGTCTTTTGGTGCTGTGGAGGTTAATAGCTTTGGGTCTTCTGTGAAACTGCAGTGGAAAAGTTTCCAATAAGGACCTGCCCCCTCCTCATTCACTAAAAAATCTTCTTTAATTGCTTATTTAATTGCTTTCATTCCCTTAAATACGATCAGGGAATGGAGGTGAGAACCCTGTGACTCATTACATTCTCTTCCTCATCGGGACAGGGGACAGGAAGAAGACAGGGCATCCCTGCAGTGAAGATTTCTCCAGGATCCAGCTGTCTGCAAGGCGTGAGATATATGTAATTACAGGTAGGTTAGCTTACTGAAACCATAGAGAATGTTTTTTTTTTGGCTAAACTTCAGCTTTAGGCTTAAAGCTCAATTGTGCTTTATCCAGAAATTAAAAAGACCAAGTAAGGTGACTGAAAATAACTGCTTATTGTTTTTGGAAAGCTCCAGCCTATAAAGAAAACTGTTATTCTTGGCAGTATGTTGTACAGAAGACTGCTTCATTCTACTTGTGAGCAGTGGTCTCTATGATGAACCCCTTGCTAAGTCAAATCTACATTGCTGCAATAAGCAGGGAGCATAAACTTTGCTGATTGCAACACAGTAGCCTTGATTAAGAGAGGCCCACTATGTCAGGTCAGATTGACCTTTAGAAGAGTAGTCCAGGCAATAGGTCCAGGCAGGCAGAATCAGAGTAAAAAACACAGTCTAATGCAGAGGTGTAACTAGAACCTTCAGGGCCCGGTGCAAGAAACCTTGAAGGGCCCCCAGGCCTGGGCCCTTCCCAGTTTACTCCCATTGCAGGGCCCTTTATTACGATCCCACAGTGGATCCCTTTCACATGTTCTGCAGCAGGTCTGGTAGATCCGCCACTGGTATCAGTAGGACTGTGAATAGTGTCATTCAGTAGAGCAGTGGACTTTGTCAGTAATGCAGTGGACAGTAGGGCAGAGGACTGTTAATAGGGTAGCGGACGGGGTCAGTCGTTTTTAATTTTTGTCACTTTATTTTTTTTAATAATTTTTTACCATTTCATTTTTTTTTACAATTTTATTTTTTATTATTTTTTACAATTTATTAGGAGCCCCATTGGAAGGCTTTGATGAGATCTCAGGAGTCTAAACAGACCTCTGATGATTCACCTTTGAAATAGAGAAAAGTCATTCAGGCCACAGCCCTCAATCTCCTTCTCTGCAGCCCCAGTTGCACAAAATGAATGGACAGGGATAGTTCTGTACAGAGCTTCCCGTTGATTCACAAACGCCAGGAGGAAAATGGAGGGTATCGGTTATTCTATAAGCCACCCCTCCTATCCAGGAGTAGACAAATCTGACAGCGTGGGGTTGGGTCACAGTTGCGACTCCTGCAACCCCTATAGTTACGGCCCTGTTGTGTCCAACCAGTTAGCCCTTACATTGATTGAAATTTGGCTGGTCCCTGCCAAACTGGCTGAATTTCAAACCATATATCGCCAGATTAAGCCAACTTGTCAGCTTCCTGAGAGACGGCCTGCCCCCTCCAGCACACAGCAGGAGACTCAAAGACTCAGCTCTGTGTTTTTCTCTATGAGGCTGTAAGAGGGGGATATGTATCTTCCCTCCAGTCAGCTATCAGATTTAACAAAGCTTTGTGCTCTAGCAGGTGGGTTGGCAGTTCTTAAATACTCTTGGGTCATGCCAGCAGAGGCAGTTGGGTGGAAGATGGAGAAGGAGTGCTGAGGAGGCTATTGGGGGGGATGAACTCGGGCCTGGGGCTTGGGTGCTGGAGGGACCCTCTATGACACACAGAGATATCCTTCCTGGATGCACGGGAGCAAGTGCAAGAATAGCTAGAGAGAGTTAGCACATCTAGGAGTTCTCCAGGAGAAGTTAGCCAATGGGCTGCTGAGTGTGTAGTCCTAGAGGACTGTGGTGTCAGTGTGGGAGAACTGAGGAGAAGTAGCCAGGAGTGCTAGTGAAAGGGGCAGCTGCAGCCAGGCGGGCTGGCAGCGCCTGAAGAGGTGGTGCTGGGATCAGTAGCCACATGGATGTAAACTGGGCACTGGACTTTGCTACACAACCAAAGGGGCCGTGGACACTGCCTGTAAAGGGCTTTTGCTTGATCTAGCTGAGTGCTTTGCCAGATTCACTAAATTGTCCTAGCTGAGTCTGTTTTGCAAGCAAGTGAAGTGCTGGAGAAAGAAGAGGAGTGTACATAGAGACTGTGCATAGCTGTATATCGGAAAAGTTGTCCCTGAAGAGTTTTTTCTGATGTCAAATGGACATCCCATGATACGCCTATCCAAAACAAAGTACTAGACTATTCACTGACTCAAGTGTGCCTGTGGAAATTCGGTGTGCCTGGCTGTGCAGGGTGGGAGATCCCTTTTCACTTGCGGCTCCTACGTGGTGTGCGCTACATGTGTTTTGGAAGACAGTAGAGAATAGAGGGCTGCAGATTAACATGAATAACTTATGCAAGATAATTTGTATTATCTCTGTGCATCACCTGAGGCCAGTCACTTCACTGGGTATAAGTAAGGGTTTACAATCATTTTAATGTATAAGCACATGCAACACGGTTATATTTCCATGCTGTTTTTAAAAAATGTCTCCCATTTTTGCTGTCAATAAATATAAGTGGATTGGTCTCAAAAAACAAGGATTTGACGTGATTTAGCAAGATCATTGCAGGTGGGAATTTGTCAACTTTTGGCTATCGACTCACATCATAGTCTCACTCCATAATGTCTCAACTTATGTTCTGTTCTGATGGTCTTGATAACTTCCATATCAACCTTATGCACAATTATCGTTTGTAGCAATCAGCACAGGTGATGTAGGTAGGCAAAAGCCCCAATATAAAGTCATATCTTTAGGTGGTCTTAGTCAGTCATCATCCTCATCATCATTCCCAGTAACATTTCTGGGTTGGTTAGTGCTTTACATGACATAGGCAGGCAAGGAGAGGTCTATTAGGAAACAGTGTAAAAGTAAGCAAAGCCTGAATGTAGTGAACATACTTTACAACACCCCTGTGTAAGCATAATATATTTTTAGTATGTGAAATTAATTTTATTGATTTTTTTTTTTGCTTTTTCAAACTGTATAATCCATTGAGGAAGATATGTTTCAATAGTCTCTGTGTAGAGCTGCCCTCTTGACGGTCACAAAATAATTCCATCCCCCTGTGGGTTCCCTGACTCTGTGAGTTCTCTGCGACCTCTGACACACTGGGTTTACTTATAATGTTAGTTCATCTTTAAGTAAAGACACCGTAATAGGATACACAAAATTGAGGTAAATAAACAGTGTTTACTCAAAGAATATGTTATATGAAGGGTAAAGTTAGGCACATCAAATAGTTTCACAACTGAACAAGTGCCACACACAAGTAAATGACAAAGTATACTATATATTCAACCAATGTATGTATATCTATATAGTGTGCATGGGAGTGGGACACAGGAGAGCAGGGGAATGACCCCTGAAGTGTCAAACCATTCTTTACTGCTCACTCAGTAGACCAGCAAACAGTAGAAAAACAGGTATAACACCAGCCAATAGTAGATAAACAAGTAAAACACCACAATAGTAAATGCAGCAATATTCAACCTGCTCTGAGAAAGAGAGTTCTGTGATGAATAACTCTGGCTAAGTAGTATAAACTCCCTATGTGGGGGAGAGAATGAAAAGTTGCAGTACAATGTTCCTGGCTTGATAGTTCAGTTGATCTTCAGCTAGCTTTTGTAGATTAAATTTTATATACCAAACAAGGGCTGATGTAACAAATAAATTCCAAGAAAGTGCTTTGTGTTTGTATAAAGCACTCTTTCTGCAGAAGAACAATGAAAGTTTCACAGTGATCACTGACTTAAGTATGTGGAACTTCAAGTAGCAACAACTCAGTGTGTATTATAAATGCTTGTGTTTAGCTCCCGCTCCCAAAGTTTCTGAATAGGCCTTTCCTAATAGCAGATAAGCTAACAGGTATGAAGAATCAGACTATCTGTGCACAATGTCTGTCAGGAAGGGCTTTCACCCGCTCACAACACAGGAACAGAGGATGCAGATGCTGTGTCCACCGCTGATGGTGATGATGAGGACAGGGATGATGATGAGGACAGGGATGATGATGATGGAAATGATGATGATCACTCCGGTCTCTGGCTCCTAGGATCAGCCTCCACCGCCTCTCACCGTGGCTCTCCCGGATCTATCGCCCATGGGGGTTGTAGGGATCAGGAACAGGCCCCACTTGTGACAGGGCAGGTCTCTCAGGCTGCTCGCTGAAGTCCTGTAGGGTATCTAAGTTGATCAGTCTGTGAAAGCAGGCCGCGACTCCGCCATTTTCAATAACAGATTCCCTACTTACAGATCCACGCCGGTCCAGAGAGAGCGAGTTAGGCCTCAAGCCTCTGCTTAAATAGTCTCTCCCACAAGGTACCTCTTCTCCCAGAAACCCTCCTCTGCTCCACAGCATGTTGGTAAATTTAGTTCTCTCCCAGTACAGCCAGGGGGCAAATCCTCACAAGCTAACCACAACCCCCAGAGTGAATCTCTCTCCTGTATTGTTAGAGTCACAGATCAGCAAACTGGCAATAGGGGAAACATCTGCATTGAACTCAATAGCAGAAATGTCGGGGAGTGTGTATACCCAGCTCCTGGCTACAACTGTAAAGGGATACAATAAAAGTGTCAGTTAAATAAATAGGGGTTCTCCCTTTTAATAAAGTGATTTCTTCTCGACTCCAGAATTTTGTGTGGCTTCTATTTTAGGCCATAATAAAATATAAATGCAATTAGAGAACTATGTTTAGTAACTTCATGCTGGAACTTTCCCATCTAAAATAGAACTTTACTGAGAAGCTTTTAGTGGAAAAAATATACCATTATATTTTGCAAATGCTATTTTTATGGTTTTCATTGTTTCCTCTCTGTATAAAATGCTATGCAACAGCAGGATAAAATTTACTATTTCATACCTAACTGGAAACTGAACTGCATATGGCCTCTCTGCTACATTTTTTCCCTCTGGGGTATGACAACAAAAGGCTTTAAGACAGCTGAGCGGCAACATTTCTGTAAGATGAAATGGGGGCTTAGTCTGAGCTGGCTGGAAAGGTGAGTACAAATTTATCAGGCTGGGACTGGATAGAAGTAAACAGACAGTACCAGGACAACAAGTAAAGAGGTCAGGTCAGGAACAGGCAAAGATCAGCTGCCTGCAGCAGACAGGCAATGCGGTATTGGAATATAATACTAGGTGAAGTTAGGAACAAACCACAGTTAGTACCTAGAAAATAGCTAAAGGAATAGCCATTAATGAAAATAAAGAAATAAATCTATATTATAACGAGTGATCAATGAAGGCAAGTGAAGCATAGGCCTCAATGCAGAATTAAACACGTTCATTTGAAGGAGGGACTTTCACACCCTCCTGCCTGCATGCTTCAGCTAAATGCAGATGGATTCCAGGAACTAATTTCTACGTTAATCATCATCCCTTATGCAAGATGTCTACAGATAACTATACTAGGGGATGTTTTTCAAAGTGATTTCTCAACAAAATAAAACATAGAGATATGGATGAATTGGTGAGTTTGCTTTGCATATTAAAAATAAATGTAGCCATGTGCTCCCTTGAGAGTGGCTGGTAGTAGTGGTTCACCTGATAGCTGACCTCAATCGCACAATATATCACACATCCAGAGACACTGACCAGGCTCATTGTTGTTTTTTGTTGTTTTATTTAGGGGAAATAACTTGGATGGGGATAAGGGATAACTGTGGGATGCCCAAAGAATTATGGTACAAGGTTTCCTACAGTCCTGTATATGCTCGCTTCACTGCAGACTTTCCATCTGCAGACTATTGCTCCTCTCAACTCTCCAGCAGGGAAATTTATCAGGCTTCTCTATACCTCTCTTCACCACAGTTAGCACATGGTGAGGCCAACCCTCTTTCAGCAGGACCTCTGGAACACCCATTACAGTCTAAGGATCACAGGCCCCTGAATGTGCAGTTCTAACCGGGCCTTTGACGGACTATAACTCCTAACCCATCCTCCTCCAGGTCCCATCAACCTGTTCCCTGGTAGTGACTCTCCTTTCCCTTGACTGGCTCCCAAGGCTCCCACAAACTGTACACCATTCCTCTCCCAGCCTGCTCCAGCACTTTCTCTTCCAGTCCAGGGACCGTCATTCACTTAACCGGTGGATACTTTAACCACTTGCCAACCGTGTAACGTAGTTACACGGCCGCAAGTGGCACCCATTGTTCTGCGAGGACGTGTTATAACGTCCTCCCAGAATCGCGCTCCCGCGCGCCCCCTGGGGGCGCGCACCTGGAAGCATCCGTGACCCAGACCCGGCGCATCACGGATCACGGTAAATGGCCGCTTGGAGCGGCCGTTTACCACGTGATCGCTCCGTCAAATGACGGAGCATCACATGTAAACAAGCCGGCGGAAGTGCCGGCTTGTCTCCCCCCTCTCCGCACCGATCGGTGCAGTGTGACAGGAGAGGGGGGAGAGGGGGGAGAGGGGGGAGAGAGGAGATGCAGCGGTGCTGTGGGCAGGATCTGAAGTGCCCACAGCACCACTATGTGACAGGCAGGGACCACTCATCACCCATGCACCCTCAGCAATGCCCACCCATCCGTCACCCATACATACATGCCCACCCATCCGTCCCCCATACATCCATGCCCACCCATCCGTCACCCATACATCCATGCCCACCCATCTGTGCCCACCCAT
>BLSH010081451.1:48456-58786 GCA_018402905.1 Glandirana rugosa
ACTGAACACCCCCCCCCCCCAAACATCAGCTGGTCCCCAGCTGAAATTGAAAAATAGAAGCAGGGCATCCCAAAGTCAGAAATTGGAGGGGAAAAGGGAACAAACTTGGAAGGGGACTTACAAAACTGTACATGAATAAATAAGTATCAAAAATATATCATCTCCATTTTTGCAGTATTTACAATATACAGTTTATCACATTTGCTATCTACAATCCCTGCATCTACCTGCAGCATACTGTACACATTCTGGGCTGGAGCACCTCCCCCTAAAGGTAAACCCTCCACCCGCCTAGTTAGCAACAGTTGTCGTTTGGCTTGACTTTCGATGGATAAAGATGAACAGCCGTTCCATCAGGAATCCTAAGAGAAGGGAAACACAACTATCTAAATCTAAACTAACTAAACAACCCAGCCTATCAGGAGGGGGTTGCAAGCATATAGAAACATAACAATTTTACACACAACTTTTTGAACTGCCTGCTCTGCCAGTGAGGGGTTAGATACAGCAGAGCAGAAAGAAAAAAAGAAACTATTAACAGTTCTTCAAAGTCCCTTGTGGGAGGGGCCCCTCCCAGGTAGTAGGCTTCAAAGAAGAAAAAAAGAAAGAGGGAAAATTTCACCCCAGTGTCCTTGCAGTGAACAGTCTCTTCCACTGTGCACAGGATGGCAGGCTAGTTTGTCTTGCAGTTCAGGGGGAAAAGTACACACTCCAATGCTCCTCACAACAGTCCTTGGATGTGCTGTATAGTCTGTACCATCTCACAGTCCTACACATAATAACGAGGATCAGGCAATCTCACTCGCTGACCCTTCTCCCCCCAAACTAAAATAGAGTAGCTCTTTGCAGATTTGTCAGGTCTCAGGATCCTCACACAATCCTTCCTTATGGACCGTTTCTGACTCCATTTCTGCTCCACTTCCATAAACCTTTCCCAACTTCCAAGGGCCACGCAAGAGCTTCGGTAACTGTAGATAGTCCAAGGTCAGCTCATCCTCCCACTCTTTCCTTGATTTCTCAATAATGTCCATGACGGGCGGGGCATAGGGATATTCTAGGCCCCACTCCAGAGCAACTCGGCGTTGTATCTTCTCCTGTTGCTGGGAGAATTTAGGTAAACTCAATCGCTTCCTTTCCCTTGCCTGACTTGATTATCTGGGGACCTTGTCACCCCTTGTTGGTGCACTGACGCTCCGGTCTGGGTAGTGAAAGGCCTGTTCAGGAAAGTCGGACTGGGGGTTCCTGTTGCAGATTTAATGCCTGGAGAGGGTTTCTTCTCTTCCTTATCTGAAAAGAGGGGAACCAAAGAATCTCCTGTCTCTGATCCCTCTTCCTGAAGCAACCACTCCAGGTGCTCAACGGACTCCAATCTTGCTAACAGTCTGGGTGACCCCAAGTCTATGGCCCTCCACTCTGGGTCCTCGTCTGGCTTCTCAGGGGGCATCCCCTCAACAACTGACTCCAGCCTAACAGAGGTGCTTGCAGGTGGGGACACAGCCGGCATTTCAGGGACCACGGGCCCCCGCTCAATAGTACTCATGGTTCCCGAGTCCCCGACCAGGCTGCGGGCTGCGACAGTCTTTCCTTCCCTTGCATCCTTGATCTTCACAGGGGAGTCACTAGGTCGCAACTCCACTCTACCTTGAGGCGATGTCATCAGGCCTGATCAGGCCTCCCTGGATTTCTGTGGCTGCAGCCGACAGAGCCCTGTTTGCAGGTCCACCAAGTAGTATCGTGGCTCCTGCTCTGTAGATAACCGCCGGGTAAGAGGAATGTCACAATGGCCACACCGGGCCCAGGCAGGGACGTCCATGGCAAGCATCCGGCACTCCGGGCAGACGAGGCACAGCCACTCCATCCCATCAATGACTTCCAGGGCGATTCCCCTGCTTGGCTCTAACCGAACTCTCGTGTCAAACAGGATCCATTCCTGCCGCTCCGGCAGCCAGGTCAGAGCTGGAAGCAGTCTCCCACCTTCCGCCATCTTGCTCCTCGTGGTGACTGGTGCTAACTGCAGGTGCGTAGCTTCTTCCAGGGCATGGCGCTGCCCCCACGTTACCAGATGAACTGGCGCCAAAAGTCCCAATAAGCAGGCACACTGCGTGTCATGATTCTGTAACCCCTTGTATGCAAAACAAACCTTTACAGACACTCTGATGCTAGCACGGCTTGTCCAGACTTGTTGACTGTGGTTGCCGATAGTAACAGTAAGCTGTAGTATCCACTGTTCTGCTGGAAAGTACACCCCACACACAGTCTCTCCCCTTAGCAACAAGAACAGTCTCAGGCATACTTTATTGTTTGTAGGAATTGGAGCAGTCATTGGTAATGCACTTCTAATGCCCAGCTTTAGCAGAACGCTGGGCATATTTGTAATCCAGTGATAATGTCCAGCCGTGGCATGGCACAGGACATATTTGGAATCCATGGCCGCGTTCGCCCGCCGTGGTTGTCATGGACAATGACACACTTATTTAGCAGTTTAAGGCAAAGTACACAGTTCTTATCCCGGTTAAGTCCACATTGGCAATAAAACATCTTAAACATTCCTCTGGTTCAGTTCTCTTGTGGTTGCTATGACTGACTGCCTCGCAGATAATCCCAGAAAACGAGCCCCCAAATGTAGCCATGTGCTCCCTTGAGAGTGGTTGGTAGTAGTGGTTCACCTGATAGCTGACCTCAATCGCATCATATATCACACATCCGGAGACACTGACCAGGCTGGTTCTTGTTTTTTTGTTGTTTTATTTAGGGAAAATAACTTGGATGGGGATAAGTGATAACTGTGGGATGCCCAAAAAATTATGGTACAAGGTTTCTGCAAAATCCTCCCCCCGGTCCCCCCAAAAAAATGGCTGCCACAAAATTGTTCCATGGTGCCAAAAAAGTTTGGGACGGCTGATCTGAAGTACTGCTGTGTCTAACCGCTGGTTACATGAGGTTTGAAATGAGATTTGGTGATGCCAGTCCTGTACTGCTCACTGTTCTCCTTGCTGGAGACAATGCTGTACCTAAGTGTAGTGCCCCCTGGTAAGTTGGAGCTAGTGTGATTAGATTTTTGGTAGGTGAGGAAAATTTAGCCAGGCCTGACTAATGTGCAGGCCTGATTGTTTTTTTGTTACTGGGCTGGGAGTGGCTCAGGGAGGATTGAGTGATTCACAGATGAGGTCACCAGGACTTCCCACTTCTTTTTAGAAACTGGAGGGAGGTTTCTGGACAGAGAGCTGGGAGGGAGGTGTAGCCATCTGGAGTATTCTAAGTTGGGCAGGATTGGCAAGGGGCAGGCCTCCTTAAATACTCAAGGCTCAGCCCAATCTAGGAGGAGTTTTGGGTGGAAGAGCTGGAGCTGATATGTAGCTGAGGTTGCTGAGGCCTCACAGGGAGGGAGCCCCCAGTCTAGGGAGGGGGGGGAGTTAACCTTGTGGCCTGAGCTCGGGTGCAGCCAGGAGAAGAGGAGAGAGATCCTGGAGCAGCACAAGGTAGCAAGAGAGCAACAGACAGCACTACTGGAGAGGCTCGGTCAGGAGAAGAGGATAGAGATCCTGGAGCAGCACAAGGTAGCAAGAGAGCAACAGACAGCGCTACTGGAGAGGCTCAGTCAGGAGTCCACGATGAGTGCCACACACCCTGGGAAGCTATAGAGGCATGCCAGAGCGGATTGGGGTGAGAGACAATCTGGGAAGGATGCAGAAGTCAGTAAGGGATGGTGGTTTCATGGTGGCAGTGGAGAAGAACAACGCAGCTGGAGCAGCTGACAGGGCCTGGAGTAAGAGGATGGGCTGGGAGTAGTAGTCCATCGGGCTGGCTAGCACATCAGTGTACCTACACACTAGGGGATCATCTGTCCCTACCTGTAACGGGTGGTTTTGAGGTCCTGTGCACAGCAAAGCAGGCCTAACCGTGTGCTAGTCAGGCTGGAAGAATGGAGAAGGCCTACTAAATTTCCTTCTGGGCCTAATGTACAGGAGAGAGGAATCGGAGTATAGAGAAGCAAGTAATGTGCTGGAGGAAGAAGTGTAACTGGAGCAAGTAGTGTGCTGGAGGACAAGAGGAGATGTATATACTGAGCTGTATATAGTGGTCCTGTGCAACTTAGCAACCTATTCTATGGGCATCCCATAACACCCCTAATCCCCATCCAAGTTCAATCCCCTAATAAAACATACAAAAAAAAAACAAAGTACCAGCCTGTTCTGTGACTCCAGGTGCAGTATGGATGTGATTGAGGGCAGTGTGAGCAGATGAACCACAACACTCAGCCACCCCTAAGGGGCCATTGGCTACATAAGCATCAGCCTGAATGGGCTTAATTCATTCTGTTGATCTATGATTCCTGAACTCCTACTGCTTTTTGAATACTACTGGGACATGCAGAGAGGCCGACTGAGAGTTGCAGTATAGTCCTTGCCAATGAGTGTGTGAGTGTGGGGTGTTCTTATTACAGCTTAAACCTGCCACTGACTACCAATGCTGGGGGTTTAACATTACTACCCCTTACACCAATGCTGGAGCATATTTTACTCTCACATTACAAGCCATACACTGTAAAGCAACATCCATCACATTTTGCGTAGCAGGAATGTTTATGCTCGCAATTTTTTTTGGCTAATTAACACGCATTTCCGCGTGTCGCACATATTGCAGCCCATTCACTTAAATGGGCTGCTCTATGCAGGTTTGTCATGGCAAAGAAGCTCAAGAACCTGAGCCAGGAGCGGGTCTTTATATGCATATTTTGCCACGATTTTAACACATTTTATCATGCACCAATTGCCTCAAAATCGCACTATATTTGTTTGGGGTGAGATTAAGAATGAATGGCACCCAAATGCCCATTACACCATAACATTATGCCCAAATATATTGAATTATCATAGTTATGTTCATAGCTTTTGTGATGTATTCATACAGGTGTGTTACATATTAACCTGATTCCTTGCAAAATGTTCTTCCAGCTCTTCCTTATTAATACAACTTACTGTTGTTTTTACCATCAATTTCAAATTGACCTTATTTTTTTCCTAAAACGGTACATTTTCTCAGTTTAAACATTTGATATGTTTTCCATTTATTATTGTGAATAAAATATTGATTTGAAATAAATGTGACCCGGCACCAAAAAAAATATATACATTCTGAGCAGTGGCAGACCTCCATCCCTATATTTGCTGAGTACAAAGAGGGAAAAGAGAAAAATGGGACTTTACATGAAGCCTGCCACTGTATGAATAAAAAATGTTGGTAAACTCATTGACTCAAATGTACATTCTACTGGCTTGTTCTTTTTTGATACTTGTATGCCTATGTCCTTTATGCATCTTAAAATAAAAACTTATTGAAAGTAAAAAAATGTTGGTAAATAGGTTTCATGTCAATATTTTATTGATTAAAGTTTAATTCTTTAGTATAAAATATTATTTTCTATAAACCATGATATGTTGTAAAAAAAAACAATCCAATCATGTACAAAGACAATTATAGTATACATTTTGAGATACAGAAATCAAAAAAGGCATGATTAACAAGCACATTTTAAAATTATTCATAAGTAAATGATATATATATATATATATAAAGAATGTTTTAGAGGGCCCGAGTTTGTCTTGACACCTTAAATGTAGACTCAACGCGTTTCATGGCGTACAGCCATTCATCAGGAGTATGATGCAATAAGGACATTCTGAAAAATACATAATGGGTCTGTAAATATCTGGTACCTCTGACGGGAATAGTATGATCTCGAAAAAGGAATAGTAACTTACGAAACAGCTTCACACAAATGGATAGCCCGCAAACAGGGGATGGCAGGAGCCAGGGATGAGGAGTCAGGCACGGGGCTGAGATGGGGACCCCATCCAAACCAGAGGGAGCTGCCAGGGAAGGCCAGATCACCACAAGGGCCATCAGTGTGTTCAGTGTGCGCAGTGAAAGCCACACTAGAGTGGAAATGGATAAGAATGTGAAGATTGAGTGCATGACCTATATTGAAGTGCCCTGAATGAGGAATGTATGTGAAATGAATGGGTAAGTAAGACTATGTAAAAGTTTTGCAATCTGAATTTGCAATTTGAATCTGCAGAGGTTCCTCACTGTGTTCCCCTTAGTCACAGGAACATTGACCAAAAGTGACTGCAATGCTGACTTAGCGCATCAGTGCTGAGAACTTTAAGGCCTCATACACATGGGCGTATGTTTAAAAATAAGCAAAACGTCGGGTCCGACGTCAAGGAAAAGATCTGCGTTTTTTTTTTGTCATTTTGCATTGGCGTTAATGAGCGTTAGTAAACGTTAGTGAGCGCCGGCGTCAATAGGCGTTTTTTTAAAAAAAAAACATTCCTCTGCTATTCTTTAAACAGAAAACGTTGGCGTCAAAAACGCAGGTTAACGCCGGTATGGCGTTAGTGAGCGTTAGTGAGCATTTTGCAGCGTCGGCGTCAAAAACCCCAAAAGGTTACAGCCTCGGAACTCGCTGGTCCCGCGTTCTAGTTACAGCTCACTAACGCCGACGCCCTCTACAGCTCAAAAATGTCGGCGTTTTTAGGGGGCCATTGAATAACATGAAGAGCTGCAAATAACGCCAAAAAAGTGGCGTCAAAAAACGCCCATGTGTATGAGGGCTAAAGGGTGTCCAGTTGACCCGTGTAAATATGCTGGTGGCTTTGTACATGGGCTACATCCAACATTTCTGTGATAAGAATTTTAAAAACCTGTAATATAGCCCTAAGCTGATTGCGTACTAGCAGAACTGATTGTGCTAATTAAACAAATGTGTTTCTTTCACTGAATACACCATGGCACTATCACGCATACAGTACGATAATTTGACTACCAACAGTACGCTAGATAAAATCACGGACAGCCGATTTTGGGAAAAGTTGGACGTGTGGTCGTACAACAATCACATTGTGTGTACGAGGTTTTAGAGTCACTGAAATGTCTGGCCTTACAGTTGTGCTCATAAGTTTACATACCCTGGCAGAATTTACGATTTCTTGACCATTTTTCAGAGAATATGAATGATAACGCAAAAACATTTCTTCCACTCATGGTTAGTGTTTGGCTGAAGCCATTCATTAGCAATCAATTGTGTTTACTCATTTTAAATCATAATGACAACAGAAACTACCCAAATGACCCTGATCAAAAGTTTACATACCCAAGTTCTTAATACCATGTACTGCCCCCTTTAACATCAATGACAGCTTGAAGTATTTTGTGGTATTTGTGGACGAGGCTCTTTATCTTCTCAGATGGTAAAGCTGCCCATTCCTCTTGGCAAAAAGCCTCCAGTTCCTGGAAATTCTTGGGCTCTCTTGCATGAACTGCATGTTGGAGATCTCCCCAGAGTGCCTCAATGATATTGAGGTCAGGAGATTGAGATGGTCACTCCAGAACCTTCACTTTATTCTGCTGTAGCCAATGACAGGTCAACTTGGCCTTATGTTTTCGATTATTGTCATGTTGGAATGTCCAAGTACGTCCCATACACAGCTTCCTGGTTGATGAATGCAAATGTTTCTCCAGTATTTTTTGATAGAATACTGCATCCATCTTGCCATTCAATTTTGACCAAATTTCCTGTGACTTTGTAGCTCACACATCCCCAAACCATCAGCGATCCACCTCTGTGTTTCACAGGTCTTGTTGACTCGTCTCCAAATATAGCGTTTATGGTTGTGACCAAAAAGCTCATTTTGGTCTCATCACTCCAAATTACTTTGTGCCAGAAGGTTTGAGGCTTGTCTCTGTGCTGTTTAGCATATTGTAAGCGGGATACTTTGTGGCATTTGCGTAGTAATGGCTTTCTTTTGGCGACTCAACCAAGCCTTCTTATTGTGCATCTTGAAACAGCCACACCACATGTTTTCAGAGAGTCCTGTATTTCACCTGAAGTTATTTCAGGGTTTTTCTTTGCATCCCAAACAATTTTCCTGGCAGTTGTGGCTGAAATTTTAGTTGGTCTACCTGACTGTGGTTTGGTTTCAACAGAACCCCTCATTTTCCACTTCTTGATTAGAGTTTGAACACTGCTGATCGGCATTCTTAATTCCTTGGATATCTTTTTATATCCCTTTCCTGTTTTCTACAGTTCAACTACCTTTTCCCTCAGAACCTTTGACATTTCTTTTGCTTTCCCCATGACTCAGAATCAAGAAATGTCAGTGCAGCACTGGATGAAAGATGAAAGGGTCTCTCAGGAGTCCAGAAACTTATTGTCCTTTTATACACACACACACACACACTAATTACAAGCAAACAGATCACAGGTGAGGATGGTTACCTTTAATGGCCATTCAAACCCCTTTGTGTCAACTTGTGTGCATGTTATCAGTCCAAAATCACTAGGGTATGTAAACTTTTGATCCGGGTCAATTAGGTAATTTCTGTTGTCATTATGAATTAAAAAGAGTAAACAGAGCTGATTAATAAATGGCTTCAGCCAAACACTAACCATGAGTGAAAGAAATGTTTTGTGTTATCATTCATATTCTCTGAAAAATGGCAAAGAAATCATAAATTCTGCCAGGGTATGTAAACTTATGAGCACAACTGTATTTGAGATATACTCAATTTACCAATTTATATATTTTATACTTTATATACAAGCTAGCAACAATATATAAATGATAGCGTGATGAATACTTAAGACCCCTTTCACACTGAGTCAGTTTTCAGGCGTTTTAGCGCTAGAAATAGCGTCTGTAAAGAGCCTAAAAACTGTCTCCCATTCTCTGCAATGGGTGCTTTCACACCCGGGCAGTGCTCTTGCAGGACATTCGGAAAAGTCCTGCAAGCAGCATCTTTGGGGTGGGTTGCAAGTGGTGCATATAGCACTCCCAAAACACCCCTGCCCATTGCAATGAATGGGCAGCGCTTCCGAAGCACCTGAAAAGCTCTTTGTAAGCACCGCAACACAGGAGTTTTTAACCCCTTTTTTTGGGTTATAAGCGCCAGAAATGTGACACAAAAGCGGTGCTTAAACAGCGGTAAAGGGTCGCTAAAACTAGCTTTGCTGCGGCCCCAGTGTGAAAGGGGTCTAACCGTTTGTGTTTGAGACTAGTTACATTATATGTATGTAAAACCAGTATAGTCAAAAGGCTTCCGCAGACTAATTTATTTGCGCTGATTTTGCGGTGAGTCACAGCCCCCTTTCTTTAGTGCAGTGGTTCTCAACTCCGGTCCTCGTGACCCCCCAACAGGCCAGGTTTGCAGGATAACTGAAACATCACAGGTGATATCATTTGCTGCTCAGTGATTGCAGTGTTCTAGTCTGCATCTCCCCAAGGTAATACTTAAAATCTGGCCTGTTGGTGGGTCCCGAGGACTGGAGATGAGAACCACTGCTTTAGTGGAAGAAAAGGAAGCCCTTTGTATGCCTACTATACCTGTTGCTACATTATTTGTTACTTTATTCTGGTGCTGAATAGTTTGTGACTCATGCACATGGGCGCATTGGGGTCATACAATGTAAAATCCTGGCTTTTTTCCTGCAAGTGTAAGCCCAGGTGCTGCGTATAGCCTCCATATTTGGATGCGATACTATGTAGCACTATATATAAGGATTTTTTTATATCAATGTATTTTGTTTATTTTCAATAATCTACAGGCTATTTCTGGCCTTGGATTTCCTCCCTCTCCTTTCCCCTCCCTGAGGAGGCACCTGGAGCTCTTGTGTGTTGGAGGTGTTCTGACTATGGTGTGGTACCTGGTGTGTCTGGGAGTGGCATGATTTTAGCACAAACTTTTAAACTGAATTTTGTCTAACATGTTTATATACTTTGGTAAGTTCTGGCTTCCCTTATATTAAAACTTGGGGTACTAATTTGTCTGAGGGGTCCTGCGGTCTCACTTTTCCCTCTTTATTTTTCAGAACCAATTAAATTTGATTGAAATGTACAAGTTATTACCTCTGATGAAGGTCGTCAGTACCGAAATGCATTAGGTTATGTATAATATTTAGGGTTCTCCCGATACCACTTTTTTAAAACCGAGTACAAGTACCGATACTTTTTTTCAAGTACTCGCCGATACCGATTATCGAAACTTTAATGTCATGTGACAGTGGCACGAATATGCAGCACTGATGACGCGTGGACTGTGTCAGTAGTTTTTTATTTTATTTATTTTTTTACAATTTTATTTTTTTATTATTTTTTTACAATTCATTTACTTATTTATTTATTTTACAATGCTTTCTTTTTTGGGGGGAGTGGACGATGTCAGTGTGTTATTTTATTTTATTTTTTATTATTTTTACAATTTAACCTTTTTATTACAATTCTTTTATTTTTATTTTTTTATCAGCCCTGTTGGGGGGGGGGGGGGGGGG
>BLSH010081451.1:58852-70178 GCA_018402905.1 Glandirana rugosa
AACAATGTGGGGGATCGGAGCAATGAGGGGGATCAGAGGACACAGGGGGACTGGAGGAGCATGAAGAGGGACCGATCAGAAGGGGACCCGTCGGACACAGAGGGGGATCGGAGCAATGTGGGGGATCGGAGCAATGAGGGGGATCAGAGGACACAGGGGGACAGGAGAAGGATACAGGGCCAGTCAAGGGGGGTGATTGGCGCAGCGGGAGTTAACAATCACTGATCTCCCGACTCCCTGTATATATTTCATTGTAGCAGCTGAAAGCCGCGGGAGGAGAAGCGGCTGTCAGTTGCTTTAATGAAATATATACAGGGAGTCGGGAGATCAGTGATTGAAAATCCCCCCCAGCGCTGCACTGATCATCCCCTGGTTGCCCAAGTATCGGTTCAAGCATCGGAGCATTTTGCCAGAGTACAAGTACTCGGGCAAATGCTCAGTATCGGCACCGATACCGATACTAGTATCGGTATCGGGACAACCCTAATAATATTCATATCAAATGTAGAGTTCAGCGGACACCTGGATGTTCGGGTTCGTCTGGTTCGGCCGAACTTTGCAGAAAAGTTTGGGTTCGGTACCGAACTTGACCTGAACTTTACCCCGGACCCCGAACCCCATTGAAGTCAATGGTGACCCGAACTTTTGACCAGAACTGTGCCCTGGCTTAAAAATGTTTTACCTGGCCTATGCTGGTGCAGGAACCCACCCTCCGAGCCACTTGTGAATGACTGGCCTGATAACCGTGGAAATTACCCCTCTTCCTCCTCCTCTTTCTCCTGTGCCACATCCTCTTCCATCATCGCCCGAAGTGTTTTTTCAAGGAGACATAGAAGTGGGATAGTAACGCTGAGAACAGCATCATCGGCACTGGCCATGTTGGTGGAGTACTCGAAACACCGCAATAAGGTACAAAGGTCTCGCATGGAGGCCCACTCGTTGGTGGGGAAGTGGTGCTGTTCCGCAGAGCGACTGACCTGTGCGTGCTGCAGCTGAAACTCCACTATTGCCTGCTGCTGCGCGCACAGTCTCTCCAGCATGTGCAAGGTGGAGTTCCACCTTGTGGGCACGTCGCATAGGAGGCGGTGAGCGGGAAGGCCGAAGTTCCGCTGCAGCGCCGAGGTGGTAGAGGAGGAGGAAGCGCAGTAGGAGGAGGAGGCAACAGAAGGCAAAGACATGCGCCAAATGGCTAGCCGCCTCTGGCCCACCCGCCACTACATTTGCCCAGTGTGCAGTTAGCGAGATACAGCGTCCCTGCCCATGCTTACTGGTCCATGTATCAGTGGTTATGTGGACCTTGCCACAGATGGCATTGCGCAGTGCACACTTGATCTCGTCCCCGACTTGTTTGTGCAGGGAAGGGATGGCTCGCCTGGAAAAGTAGTGGCAGCTGGGAACCACGTACTGTGGGACAGCCACTGCCATCAGGTTTTTAAAACTGTCCGTGTCCACCAGACGGAATGACAGCATTTCAAAGGCCAGGAATTTTGAAATGCTGGCATTCAGGGCCAGGGATCGCGGGTGGGTAGGGGGGTACTTCATCTTTCTCTCCAGTGTTTGGGAGATGGAGAGTTGTAAGCTTCCATGGTACCGTGTGGAAATGCTTGGGGACGGTGGCGGACATGGTGGCGTTGCTGTCACATGCTCTGTTTGCTGGGTGGAAGGTGACACTGACACTGTAGAGGTGGAGGAAGAGGCTGAGGCAGCAGCAGAAGAGGAAGCAGGAGGAGGCCGAAACCTTTCTTGGATTTTGAGGTACTTATTCCACTGCAGCAAGTGCTTTGAATTTAGATGCCTGGTCATGCAGGTTGTACTCAGGTTTAGAACATTTATGCCCCGCTTCAGGCTCTCATTGCACAGTGTGCAAACCACTCGTGTCTTGTAGTCAGCACATTGTCTGAAGAACTGCCACTCCGGGGAAGGCCTTTGAGCTGCCTTTGGTGTGCTAGGTCCCTGGGTGCGGTGGGTAGTAGCAGGCGTACTGTCTAGGAGACGGTCGCTCTGCTTTTGCAACCCACTTCCTCTTTTGCTGTGCTGGTGCCTCTGTGCGACCACCACCTCTTCCTCCAAACTGCACACGTCACTCGCATGACGTTCATTCCATTTGGGGTCTAGGACCTCATCATCCTCCACATCATCTTCCACCCACCCTTCACCACTGCCCTCCTTGTCAGTATGCACACTGAGGAAAGCCGCAGCAGTTGGCACCTGTGTTTCGTCATCATCAGAGACATGCTGTGGTGTTTCCATGTCCTCATCCTGCAACAGAAGTGGTTGGGCATTGGTGCACTCAATGTCTTACACTTCTGGGGCAGGGCTATGTGGATGGCCCACGGAAAGCACACCAGCAGAGTCATCAAAAAGCATAAGAGACTGCTGCATGACTTGGGGCTCAGACTGCTTGGCTGATATACAAGGGGTTGTGGTGAAAGACAGATGGCCATGGGGTTCAGGTGCCAACTCTGAGCTTTCATCAAGGGACCGGGTGGGAGACAATGTGAAGGAACTGGAGGCATTGTCAGCCACCCAATCTACTATCGCCTGTACTTGTTCTGGCCTCACCATTCGTTGAGCACCTTTCGGGCCTACCATATAACGTTGGAGGTTCTGTCGGCTACCTGAGGAAGGTGTTTCACTTGTGCGTGTAGATGGCACAGATCGACCACGTCCTCTCCTTGCAACAGGAGCTTCAGCAACACCACCAACACCAGCAGCACCACCACCATGTCCACGTCCCTTATTTGACGCTCTCCTCATTCTGGACACAAATGTACTATGTAGCACTATTTATTAATACTAAAAAAAAGAATAATACATTTATTTTTGTGCAAGAAATGCACCGCTCACACCAGCAGCAGCAACCTCTCCACCGCTCACACCAGCAGCAGGAACCTCTCCCTACACCAGTATGAGATGATTTTGGAACGATAATCTGTCTTTCACAGCACCGACAGGAACCTGTCCCTACTGCAGTATGAGATGATTTTAGAATAATCTCCCCCTCACAGCATCGACAGAAACCTCTCCCTAATGCAGTAGGAGATGGTTTTATAACGATGAACTCTCCCTCAGAGCACCAACAGGAACCTCTACCTAATGCAGTAGTAGATGGTTTTATAAGGATAAACTCTCCCTCAGAGCACCAACAGGAACCTCTCCCTAATGCAGTAGTAGATGGCTTAATAACGATAAACTCTCCCTCAGAGCACCAACAGGAACCTCTCCCTAAAGCAGTAGTAGATGGTTTTAGAACGATAAACTCTCCCTCAGAGCAACTACAGGAACCTCTCCCTAATGCAGTAGGAGATGGTTTTATAATAATAAACTATCCCTCAGAGCACCAACAGGAACCTCTCCCTAATGCAGTAGTAGATGGTTTTAGAACGATAAACTCTCCCTCAGAGCACCAACAGGAACCTGTCCCTAATGCAGTAGTAGATGGTATTAGAATGATAATCTCTCCCTCAGAGCACCAACAGGAACATCTCCCTAATGCACTATAAGATGGTTCTGAACGCTAATGTCTCCCTCACAGCACTCGGCGCTACGTGACTCCAGCCTCATATAGAGGCTGGGTCACATGATGCACTGGCCAATCACAGCCATGCCATTAGTAGGCATGGCTGTGATGGCTTCTAAGGGCAAACTAGTGAAAAGCTTGCTGATTGGCTGCCCAGCAGCTATAGAAAAGGTGCCAAAAATACCCGAATACCGAACCTGGACTTTTTTTTCAAATGTCCGGGTTCGCGTTTGGGGCACAGACACCCTAAAGTCCGGTACGGACCCGAACTTTACAGTCCGGGTTCGCTCTAATCGAATCAAATGTAATATTACATATTTTGGATTGTTGTCATTGGGCATACTTTGCCCCTTTCTTTTTATTTCAATTTATATTTGTACCAATAAAACCTTTTTTATATAAATACTTGTTTGCTTTGTGCCTTTAAAAAGTTCCACTCCAGAGGGTCTTATTTGACATTTGTAATTAATCAGAGATGATGGCACATATGTAGCTGGTTTTCCAGGATAAACATTTCTGTTCAGCATTACAGGTAGGGTATATAGGTCAGCATTGCAGGTAGGGTACACAGGCCAGCATTACAGGTAGGGTATATAGCACAGCATTACAGGTAGGGTATACAGGCCAGCATTACAGGTAGGGTATATTGCACAGCACCACAGGTATATAATGCAGCATCGCAGGTTGGGTACAGTATCATACAAGTGAGTACACCCTCACTTTTTTGTAAATATTTTATTAACACAATCCTGCAAATCAGTCCAAACGAACAGAATCACAAGTATCAGCGCCCTGGATATGAATGTGTGTCCCCACACTTTAAACACAGAAATATATGTTGATAGAAAATAGAAATAATAAATAGCTGCTACTTTAAATCATATAAACTAAAATTGTGACCTGATAATCAATGTAAACTATGACTAGCAAGTTGTAAGCAGCGCTACACAGTCTTTCTAGAATTATAGTCCCATCTGACAACTGAGTGATGAGTCCATCCACTCTGGATAGGAAATTCTGAGGTCCTGGCCACCACCACACCACGTGCAGGAATATTAGGAGGGAGACCCCCCAATGTGGGAAAACTCGCCAGATAACAGCAAAAAACCCGCATTCAGATCTTAAAGGTGTTTATCTCTCCTTCGATCAACACAGCTTGGATCACAAATGTGCATCAGATCAAACTGAAACCCAATCAGTTGTATATCCAGCAGTCAGACTTTCAAGATATTTCCAATCACCTCTCCTCCAAAACTCCACCTCTTATATCATCGGTATGTGTGTGGTCAGAATAGCCCTTAGTGTTATCAGTAGAAGCCTGAAGTACCCTCTGAAAGATCGGCAGCAAATCTATCCGTATTTCCAGTTCATCAATTCCAAAGTAGTGTCAAACTGAAGCATGTTTTTGTAGACCCGCTCCTCCCGGCCTCCATGTCCGGCACTCACACAGGAACACCGACAAATCCTCTCCGGTCTCCGGACACACTCTATTTTATTTAACGATAATATTTTATTATATCGTTTCATGTGACAACACTGAAGAAATGACACTTTGCTACCATGTAAAGTAGTGAGTGTACAGCTTGTATAACCGTGTAAATTTGCTGTCCCCTCAAAATAACTCCACACATCCATTAATGTCTAAACTGCTGGCAACAAAAGTGAGTACAGCCCTAAGTGAAAATGTCCAAACTGGGCCAATTAGCCATTTTCGCTCCCCGGTGTCATGTGACTCGTTAGTGTTACAAGGTCTCAGGTATGAATGAGGAGTAGGTGTGTTCAATTTGGTGTTATCGCTCTCACTCTCTCATGCTGGTCACTGGAAGTTAAACACGGCACCTCATGGCAAAGAGCTCTCTGAGGATTTGAAAAAAAGAATTGTTGTTCTACATAAAGATGGCCTAGGCTATAAGAAGATTGGCAAAACCCTGAGCTGCATCATTGTGGCCAAGACCATACAGTGGTTTAACAGGACAGGTTCTACTCACAACAGGCCTCGTCATGGTCGACCAAAGAAGTTGAGTGCACGTGTTTAGCTTCATATCCAGAGGTTGTCTTTGGGAAATAGACTTATGAGTGCTGCCAGCATTGCTCCAGAGGTTGAAGGGGTGGGGGGGGTCAGCCTGTCAGAGCTCAGACCATACAGCCCACACTGCATCAAATTGCTCTGCATGGCTGTCATCCCAGAAGGAAGCCTCTTCTAAAGATGATACACAAGAAAGCCCGCTAACAGTTTGCTGAAGACAAGCAGAGTAAGGAGATAGATTACTGGAACTGTGTCCTGTGGTCTGATGAGACCAAGATAAACTTATTTGCTTCAGATGGTGTCAAGCATGTGTGGAGGCAACCAGATGAGGTGTACAAAGACAAGTGTGTCTTGCCTACAGTCAAGCATGGTGGTAAGAGTGTCATGGTCTGGGGCTGCATGAATGCTGCAGGCACTGGGGAGCTACAGTTCATTGAGGGAACCATGAATGCCAACATGTACTGTGACATACTGAAGCAAAGCATGATCCCCTCCCTTTGGAGACTGGGCTGCAGGGCAGTATTCCAACATGATAACGACCCCAAACGCACCTCCAAGATAACCACGGCCTTGCTAAAGAAGCTGAGGTTAAAGGTGATGGACTGGCCAAGCATTTCTCCAGACCCAAACCTATTGAGCATCTGTGGGGCATCCTCAAACGGAAGGTGGAGGAGTGCAAGGTCTCTAACATCCACCAGCTCCGTGATGTCGTCTTGGAGGAGTGGAAGAGGACTGGCAACCTGTAAAGCTCTGTTGAACTCCATGCCCAAGAAGGTTAAGGCAGTGCTGGAAAATAATGGTGGCCGCACAAAATATTGACACTTTGGGTCCAATTGTGATATTTTCACTTAGGGGTGTACTCACTTTTGTTGCCAGCGGTTTAGACATTAATGGCTGTGAGTTGAGTTATTTTCAGGGGACAGCAAATTTACCCTGTTATACAAGCTGTACACTCACTACTTTACATTGTAGAAAAGTGTCATTTCCTCAGTGTTGTCACATGAAAAGATATGATAAAATATTTACACAAATGTGAGGGGTATACTCACTTTTGTGAGATACTGTATATAGCACAGCATCACAGGTAGGGTATATAGGCCAGCATTACAGGAAGGGTATATAACACAGCATCACAGGTAGGGTATATAGCACAGCATTACAGGTAGGGTATATAGCAGTGCATCACAGGTAGGGTATATAGCACAGCATTACAGGTAGGGTATACAGGCCAGCATCCCAGGTAGGCTATACAGGCCAGCATCACAGGTAGGGTATATAGGCCAGCATCACAGGAAGGGTATATAGCACAGCATCACAGGTAGGGTATAAAGCACAGCATTACAGGTAGGGCATACAGGCCAGCATCACAGGTAGGGTATACAGGCCAGCATCACAGGTAGGGTATACAGGCTAGCATTACATGTAGGGTATACAGGGCAGCATTACAGGTAGGGTATATAGCACAGCATCACAAAGCACCATCTCACCCCCATGCGGGGCTCGCGGCACTGATCCCACTTCCCCCGGGGCTCGGCACTCTGAAGGCACATCCCTGCCGGCACTTACCGTCGGGCTGTGTCCTCTCCAAGTCCTCCTGTGCAGCAGCAGCGGTGGCTCCAGTCCAGTGCATGACTCTTCTGCTGGTGCCTCCTCTTCCTAAGCACCAGGCGATCCAATAAAATCACTTCACGCTTTGGCCAATTGGAAGACAGCTCTCACGATCTGCCTGCTGATTGGTGGGGAGGCACTGTAGTGTGAAAATAGTAAAAATAAATTTGCTATGGTCACACAACTGGGTGTGATCTGCGCCCTGAGCCCACCCTTTTTTGAAGCCTATCAGAGCTTCTGGCTCTAATCAGGTGCTTAAAAAAAACACCCCCTCATGCCCCCGCTATTGGAATCTATTTGTCCGGCGTCCTGAAAGGGGCCGAGCGAATGGATAGGGGGAGGCGGCATGGATGGGGGGGGCAGCGCCCATGCGCCCTCAATGCACGGGCCGCCACTGGCTAAACCTTTCATCCAATTTCTAAATTGCTGCATTTTCAAAAGCCAGTATATAGGAATAGTAGTGATAAAAAAACAGCACTTGTGGGCTTAACTAATCAGTTTTTTGTATATTTCACCCTTAAGGGGGTGTGGCAGGGGGTGGGTCCTATGCCTACATATTCTTGCTAATAGGTATCCCTTATTTCCATCTCAAAAATTTGGGAGGTGTGCATATGGAATGTTTGTATTTGCATTATTTATGAATAGATCTGCAGCAGAAAGTATTGCTAGGGAGCTCAGTACAGCAAAATATAACTTTATATATTGTTGACAAGTTACTACTGTTTTCCTTTTCTTTTTACTGCCTCTGCAAAATGATTTTTTTTCTAACTGCAGAAAACATATTCTTGAGGGACACTAGAGGGCAGCAAACCTCTTCCTGAGTGGTGTAACAGTATTCTCAAGGAAAGGAAGGGAATCATTTTTATAGCTGAGTCCCATATCATGTATTCTGAGACTAAGCATGAGAATAGACTTCTGTGCAGCATTAGAAGGAGTGGCTTGTGCTGCACATCTCTGAACATCAGACATAAGATGGTAATAAGTGGAAACCACAAGAAAGGATGTGTTTCAACTGACATTTTTGTGTGTTCTACTCTCTGGAGTCTTGTAAGGAAAGAAAAATAGCAGATAGTCTTTGTGAGTCAGTAAATAATGAAATATATTAAACACGCATAAGAGCAGCTTGATGTTTTGCCAATAAATAGCTGTAGTATAAATAGCATTAACTTGCCAAGATAATGTTCAAATGCTTTTTGTGGTGTTGGGCTACATAATGAATGTTTTGATCAGCTGCTTTTGAGACATATTATGTGTTTAAATGGGATTCCTTCTTTGCCAGTTTACGTATTATGGTCTTATTTTTTTGTTATGGTTATTATGTAGTGATGATTTTTCTGCAGGACATTTGAAGCCTAACTACAGCTGAAATATCTTCTTTGAGCTTTAGATAGAATGGGCAAGAGTCACAATTTCAGGCTTTTGATCTTTGTAAGATTCTCCACGTCACTGGCACGATCGAGGTAGGTCGGCCTCTCCAATTCTCGACTGCACTGATGACATGATTGAGGCAGCTGCCAGCTGCGGCTCTCCTCACTGAGGCCATGAATCAATGCAGAGTAGCCAGTGACAGATCAACAGTGGCCAGGTGCCCTAGGCGGCCGCCTACTCTGCCTATTGGTAGAGCCGGCCCTGCATGCATAGAATGTATAAAGGTAAAAAAAACCCCTTGGCCTTTAGAACCACTTTAATCCTTTACACCAGTCCCTTTGCTCCAAAAGAGTTTACAGTCTAATGCCTCTACCAAAGTTCTGCACATACACAGTGGAGTCAGTTTTCATGGAAGAAATTCAAGCTACTGTAGCTGTAGTCAAGCTACTGTAGCCACCCGCGGCCACTCACCTCCCTTCGGCCGCCATCGAGATACACACAGATAGGCTCTGAGGGAGAGAGAGAGAGCCTGTCAGCTGCTGTGGGGAATTTCTCCCCCCTCCCTCTCCTCATGGACATTGTACAATGTGCGAGTGGCACTAGCACAACCTGCCTTGCTCACTCCTCTTCTTCCCAATTGGCAGGAGGAAGGGAGACAATTTCTTAAAGGACTGTAGGAGTAGCAAGGTATCCTGGGACATGTAGTTCCCATTACCAGCAGCCCCATAGCAATCCCTGGGGCTTAAACTACCCACCCCAGCATGCTCACTCTCAATGGGAGAACTGGGACATCATGAGGCTACCTGGGAGCAAGAGAGAGATCCGCAAGGCAAGGGGCGGGGTGACTCAAGGGAGGCGTGCTGCTGATTTCCCAGCAGAGTGACCTTGTCACGTACCTGGTGGTCGAGTCTGACTTATGCAGGGGACAGCCTCTCTTTCGGCCCTGGTTCGAGAACCCCTGGTAGTGGGGACAGGGAGTTCTGGAGCACAGGGGGGCACGAGGGCTGGACTTAGTCACTGGTTGTAGCTGAGAGTCCACTGGAACTCGTGCAGACAGAAGGATGGTGAGGCAGGCCTGGTCGGTAACAAGCTGGCAGTACAGTACAGAAGGATCAGGCAGGCGGATGGTCGGGTGCAGGCAGGGTCTGCAACGTGTGGGCAGCAGAAGTACAGAGGAGCAGGCAAAGAATAGTCGTAGGGGTCAGGGAAGGCAGGAAGCAAACAAAGTCCAAGGAAAGCCGGGGTCACAGATACAGGAAGTCTCTTCAGAGTAACACCCTGGGTCGAAGGGTACAGGAATGCTGTAGAATGGACAGAACTTGCTTCCTGGTGCTGTCTGTTTAAATGGCCGCTATTGGCGCCATTGCCAGCGCATACGTATGCACACACGTGCACAGGCGCACGCACACGCACATAGGAGCACGCGAACGTGCACAAGCGTTGTGTGCCCACGCATAGGTGATCCAATGGCTCGGGATGATTCCTTACAGACAGATCCTAGTCAACAGCTCCACAGTCGGAAGCAGACCCATCACCTGTGCCTGTTTATCAAAAATTATGTACAAGTGAATGTGATGGATGACATCTCTAATGGAGCAAGGGAGGAGGTGGAATCCTCATGGGTAGAGCTGCAAACGGAGGAAACCAGGGGGAAAGTATTACTAGGAGTATGTTATAGGCCCCCTAACCTGGGGGAGGAGAGGGAGGCTGACCTCTTATCTCAGTTTGGAATGACAGCAAGGATGGGAAGTGTCATTATAGTGGGGGATTTCAATTATCCAGACATAGACTGGGCGGAGGGAACCACACATTCATCTAAGGCTCGCCATTTCCTAAGTGTCTTGCAGGACAATTACATGGGTCTGATGGTAAATGCACCAACAAGAAACAAAGCGTTACTAGACCTACTGATTAGTAAAAATACAGACCTGATCACAGATGTGGAAATAAGGGACAATTTAGGAACAGTGATCACAGGTCAATTAGGTTCAGTATAAATCACACAAATAGAAAACATAAGGGGGATACTAAGACACTACATTTCAAAGGAGCCAACTTCCATAAACTACGCTCCTTGTTAGACAATATTAAATGGGATAATACTAGGAACAATGAACACAAGAATAATGGTTGTGCTTTAAGAGCATGTTAAATAAGAATATTAGAAACGGGGGGCTTCAGTAACCAAAGCTGTAATGTTTACCCTCATGGCACATCACTGGAGGCACTGTCATGGCTAATAGAGGATAGAATTAGGAATAGACTTGAAAAACTTAACATTAATAAGTCACCAGGCCCAGATAGCTTGCACCCAAGGGAACTCAAGGAACTCAGTCAAGTAATTGCCAGGCCATTGTTCCTAATTTTTACAAGCAGTCTACTGACTGTTATGGTACCAGCTGATTGGAGGAAAGCCAAAGTAGCACAAATATTTAAAAAAAGGACCAAGATATAACCCTGGGAACTACACACCAGTTAGCCTAATATCAATAGTATGCAAGCTCTTGGAGCGGATGATAAGGGATTACATACAAGAGTTTAGTAGTAAAAACTGTATCATTAGCAGTAATCAGCATGGATTCGTGAAGAATCGTTCTTGCCAAACCAATCTATTAACCTTCTATGAGGAGGCGAGCTGCCATCTAGACAAAGGAAGGCCCGTAGATGTGGTGTATCTGGATTTTGCAAAGGCATTTGATACAGTTTCCCATAAACATCTACTGTACAAACTAAGGTCTGCCAGCATGGACCAAAGGGTGAGTACATGGATTGAAAGCTGGCTACGGGGGGGGGGGGGGGGGGGG
>BLSH010081451.1:73732-85540 GCA_018402905.1 Glandirana rugosa
GTCGTGTTCTCAAGACTTCAATTAAAACGGATTAAGTAACGGATTACCACACGATTTCTAGTGTTGTTTCGACGGACTATCTGACGAAAAACAGGGATATCGATGTACCAATATCGATGTATCAATATCAACACGAGTATTCACATGTATGGGACCGTCTTAAATACTAAAGAACCGTTAAAAAGTCTCTTATACTAATTATTGTGTTTTCGTAAAGAAAGTGAGTACCAATCACAAACCGACTTCGGTAAATAACAGTTAATTGACACGAATGAGAAAAATTTAGTATTGATCAGGGTCATTTGGGTAGTTTCTGTTGTCATTATGATTTAAAAAGAGTAAGCACAGTTAATTGACAATAAATGGCTTCAGCCAAACACTAACCATGAGTGAAAGAAATGCTTTTGTGTTATTAATCATATTCTCTGAAAAATTGCCAAGAAATCATAAATTCTGCCAGGGTATGTACACTTATGAGCACAACTATAACTATGTAGCTATAACCATGTAGCTATAGGGACAAAAAGCAGTCTATCAGGCAGCTTTGTTGTGATCTTTAGCACACCATTAGGCAATGAATTAGGCAAAATTAACTTCAGAACTCTTGTGCTGCAAGATGAGAGATGTCATATGAGACAGATCTGCTTGGCTTTGTCACAAGACGGCAGGCTCAAGCAGGGTTGGTTCCAAGTATGCAGATGTTATTTGCGTTATTATATGTCATTATAGTTTATGCTTGCCTAAAATGCATATTGCAAGTCCTTTGAACTGAATTCCCTAGATTGGTGATTTTTAGATTTGGAAAACATACAGATTTTCTTGCTAATCATAGGAAGTTTTGGAGAACAAAATGGGCCTGATTTACTAAAGGTTATGCATGTACGATCACTCACAAACAAGCAAATCATATGGAATTTACTATGCGCCTCCGATATATATGCAAATGTGCACACATAGACTGCTGCGCTTATATACAGAGTTTAATACCAAGCTTGGATTTTTATGGAATGTACGCTTTAGTGCCTGAACAGACACCAGATTAGCCCCGTGTATATAAAATAAACAATTCTCTGTTCAGGGGCGTTGCTAGGTCTACAAAAGATCTGGGGCTAGAGCCCATAGCAGCGAAGTAGAGTCATACGCTTGAGCAGGCCTACACCTGTATATAATATACGTCTGTATAAATAAGTATATATAAGTATAAATATTGTTACATTTCTGAGTGCGGATCCCCCTTACATCAGGGTCCCCAGAGAGCCCCCCTATTTACATCAGGGTCCCCAGAGAGGCCCCTTCCTTATATCAGGGTCCCCAGAGAGCTCCTTCCTTACATCAGGGTCCCCAGAGAGCCCCCTTCCTTACATCAGAGTTCCCAGAGAGCCCCTTCCTTGCATCAGGGTCCACAGAGAGCCCCACCTTACATCAGGGTCCCCAGAGAACCCCCCTATACATCAGGGTCCCCAGAGAACCCCCCTATTTACATCAGGGTCCCCAGAGAGGCCCCTTCCTTACATCAGGGTCCCCAGAGAGCTCCTTCCTTAAATCAGGGTCCCCAGAGAGCCCCCCTTCCTTACATCAGAGTTCCCAGAGAGCCCCTTCCTTACATCAGGGTCCACAGAGAGCCCATTCCTTACATCAGGGTCCACAGAGAGCCCCACCTTACATCAGGGTCCCCAGAGAACCCCCCTATACATCAGGGTCCCCAGAGAACCCCCCTATACATCAGGGTCCCCAGAGAACTTCCCCATATATCAAGGTCCCCAGAGTTCCTCCCCATACATCAGGGTACCCATAGAGCCTCCCCATACATCAGGTGGAGGCAAGGGCAGAGCCGGAGCCCACACTACCACAGCTCAGTCTGCCCCTGCCTCCTGCATTCCGGACCAGGACATACCTAAAAATTGTAGAACTGCACCCACCCAGTAAGAGACTCGGGGCTATAGGCCCCAGACTCGGGGCTGTAGCCCCAATAACCACCCCCTAGCAACGCCCCTGTCTCTGCTACTTTTGGGTCTGTCAATTTAGTATTTTTAAATGCGCATTCCATATAAGAATAAAACTATATATCAATTGTGCACTGCTATCTCTAAAGGAGGTTTTCTAAAAGCCATACATTGTAACACATTACATTAAGATAAAAAACCTTCTGTGTGCAGCAGTTGCCCGGCACACCCTAATATTTACCTGAGCCCCATCTCGATCCAGCGATGTGCACGAGTACCTTGGCAGTCCGGGACTCTCCCTCCTGATTGGCTGAGACACAGCAGTGGTTCCATTGGATCCTGCTGCTGTCAGTTAGCCAATGAGGAGAGAGAGGGGGTAGGGCCGAACTGCCACTCTGTGTCTGAATGGACACACAGAGCTGCAACGTGGCTTGGGTGCCCCCATAGCCAGCTGCTTCCTGTGGGGGCACTCTACAGAAAGGAGGGGCCAAGTGAGGAGGAGTATACTGTTGGCAGAGTATTGAATTATGCGCTGGAAGCTTCTTGTATACAGCAATACGCCTTACTTTCATGGATAAATAGCAGAACATATCTTACAGCATGTCATTATCATGGAACAGGAAGAGGATAACAAACAAGTGCATTGAACTTAGATAGATGATACATCCTGTCATATCATGTTATACACATTATAACACTATAATACTATAGCACAACCTGCTGCATAGATAAGTATAATGCATACAGTATATAGTTCACAGTAATTTACATTATATGCTATTGCTTTTTCCAACCGTTCCAGGCTACTCTGTGCACAACCACTGCACAGAGCAGTTATTTTTAAAGAAAATAAAACAAGACTTTAGTATAACTTAAAAAAAAAAATCTACAGTACTTTTGTACTCATCACTTTAGCTACTATTGCAATCTAAAGCATTTTACCCATGAAAAGGGACTTGAAAAAATTCCCTGATGTACTGAGCTGCAAAATTAAGTAAGGAAGTGTAGCTTTTTCAACCTGGAGAACAGTGTAGGCCTTGTTTAGTTAAATACCTTAAACCACCAAGGGCCACAAAAAAGATATGAGAGTGCTGAACACAACCCAAAAACACCAGTTTAACATGCCTGTCTAGGTTATGGATATGCAACTGTGGAGGTGATGGAGGTGAGCAATTAAGATATAACCATGAAAATATAAAGAATTGTGAATGAAAAGTTATAAATCTAAATCTAAATCTATCTAAATATAATCCACTATATATGTAAATATATATAGTGTATATAGTATACTGAATACTTTATATTTTCTTTCACATTGCTTTTCAGGTATGTGCTATTTTCAGTAATAACTCTGAGATGTTCATTTCTATTTTTCCTCACATTTATCAAATTGTAGGCATACAAACACATAATCTTTCTGGAATCCCTTTAGAATCCAAATGAGTTTTTTGCTTTGCAGAAGCATTCGATCATTGTATCTCAGTTACATTTTAATGGCATTTTAAAAACCCTATATTGTACCTTAATCTAACTGTCCTAAGTTCCCATATTGTGTTTCATTACAAACCAAACCAACATGTAACTATGGATTTTTGGTTGAACCTAATGGTATACTGTAGCTACTTTCCTGTTTGTATTTTTCTAATCATTTCTGAATATAAGGAGGTCAGACATTTTTGGCTAATACATTGATACAGCTGCACGCACAAGTTGATGAGAGAGTATTACTCTTTTGTTGCATAAATAAATTATGCACTTTTCGTTATAAGAATTGCTGACCAAGTATACATATCCCAGTTTCCTAATTTAGGCATCTGGATGTAGCGAGACCAGCTGAAAGCTTTGTGGGGACTTTCTGCACTACAGAATGAATAAGTATCCATCATGGCCTACTATACATATTTTCAGATTTGGCTATTAGAGTTATGCAGACTAAGGTTAGGTTCACACTAGTGCAGTTGTGACATGCTTTTGATGCTTTTTGAGGCCATGTGGCCTGGTATGGTTCAGAAGAGGGTGGGGGCTGCACTCTTGTCCCCCACCTTTCCTGGCCTGCCATGCTGCATGCTTGGATAAGAGTCTGGCATGGATTTTGGGGGGCCTTTTTCTGTTTTGTTGGTATGGGGTCCCCCTTAAAACCTTGTCAAACCCAAAAGCTCTGGTATGGATTGTGGGGGGCCCCCCTGCCGCTTAAAAAAAATATATTTTTAATGATAGGGTTCCTTTGTTTACATTCTGCTGTCAGCTGGGACTCCCCAGCTGACAGCAGGAATGAGTCACTGGTTGTTAGGATGCCAGGGCTCCTTACAACCAGCACAATAGGAAAAATGCATGTACATATGTTATTGGTGTGTTTCTTTTGAAGTCTATGGGACCAAAATTGTGCAGCAACGCCACCAACGTAGCACAGGATGCTTTTCCAAAAATGTGCCGTGCTGTGCTCTATTGATGTGAATGGACACCATAGAGAGTAATGTGATTTCCATTGTCATACAATTCTGTGTGACACAAGTTGCATTGAACATTGCACTAGTGTGAACCAGGCCTAATAATATATAAAATGTGGACAGTACCATTTATAGTTGACCACCATTGCAGGTTGGCTCTTCATGGGACTTCCTACTTAAACCTTTCTTAAATCACTTTTTGAGCTTGCACATTTATTGGATGCCTATGTTTTTTTTTCTTGAAAATTATTTTTATTACAATTTTCCAAGGTAAGGTTACAAAACAAAGCCTATTGGGCATACCCAGGCTCGCTTACACAACAATAAGAAATCAAAACCAAAAGAACCTAGTTAACCAAAGTAACTACAGTATTTCACAAAAGTGAGTACACCCCTCACATTTTTGTATGCTACAATGTAAAGTAGTAAGTGTGCAGCTTGTATAACAGTGTAAATTTTCTGTCCTCTCAAAATAACTTAACACACAGCCATTAATGTCTAAACCGCTGGCAACAAAGGGGAGTACACCCCTAAGTAAAAATGCCCAAATTGGGCCCAAAGTGTCAATATTTTGTGTGGCCACCATTATTTTCCAGAACTGTCTTAACCCCCTTGGGCATGGAGTTCACCAGAGCTTCACAGTTTGCCACTGGAGCCCTCTTCCACTCCGCCATAACAACATCACAGAGCTGGTGGATGTTAGAGACCTTGCACTCCTCCACCTTCCATTTGAGATGCCCCACAGATAGCATTTAGGTCTGGAGATATGCTTGGCCAGTCCATCACCTTTACCCTAAGCTTCTTTTGCAAGGCAGCGGTCGTCTTGGAGGTGCGTTTGGGGTCGTTATCATGTTGGAAAACTGCCTTGCAGCCCAGTCTCCAAAGGGAGGGGATCATGCTCTGCTTCAGTATGTCACAGGACATGTTGGCATTCATGGTTCCCTCAACGAGTTGTAGCTCCCCAGTGCCGGCAGCACTCATGCAGACCCATACCATGACACTCCCACCACCATGCTTGACTGTGGGCAAGACACACTTGTCTTTGTACTCCTCACCTGGTTGCCGCCACACACCCTTGACACCATCTGAACCAAATTCGTTTATCTTGGTCTCATCAGAGTAGTTCCAGTAATCCATGTCCTTAGTCTGCTTGCCTTCAGCAAACTGTTTGCAGGTTTCTTGTGCATCATCTTTAGAAGAGGTTTCCTTCTGGGATGAAAGCCATGCAGACCAATGCAGTGTGCAGCATATGGTCTGAGCACTGACAGGCTGACCCCCCACAACCTCTGCAGCAATGCTGGCAGCACTCATACGTCTATTTCCCAAAGACAACCTCTGGATATTACGCTGAGCATGTGCACTCAACTTCTTTGGTCGACCATGGTGAGGCCTGTTCTGAGTGGAACCTATTCTGTATGGTCTTGGCTACCGTGCTGCAGCTCAGTTTCAGGTTCTTGGCAATCTTCTTATAGTCCAGGCCATCTTTCTGTAGTGCAGCAATTCTTTTTTTCAGATCCTCAGAGAGTTCTTTGCCATGAGGTCCCATGTTGAACTCCCAGTGACCAGTATAAGAGAGCGAGAGCGATAACACCAAATTTAACACACCTGCTCTCCATTCCCACCTTAGACCTTGTAACACTAACGTGTCACATGACACTGGGGAGGGAAAATGGCTAATTGGGCCCAATTTGGACATTTTCACTTAGGGGTGTACTCACTTTTGTTGCCAACGGTTTAGACATTAATGGCTTTGTATTGAGTTATTTTGAGGGGACAGCAAATTTACACTGTTATACAAGCTGTACACTCACTATTTAACATTTTAGCAAAGTGTCATTTCTTTAGTGTTGTCACATGAAAAGATATTATAAAATATTTACAAAAATGTGAGGGGTGTACTCACTTTTATGAGATACTATGGGGCTAATTCACTATATTGCGAATATGCGTTCGTGCAACGCTAAAAAATAACTCCATTATTGGGCTTGAACCTGCAGAATCCATTGAAGGTTTGTATGAACATGATTTGCTTGAAAAAGTGTATGGGAACTACCGCAGCAAAATGGAAAGCATAATGCTGCGTACAATGCAAGGTGTACTGATAACATCTAGTAGGATCCGAACCTGAAGCTGTAAGCTTTGAACGCATTGGAATAAACCACTACGCTAAAGAGTTGACCGCAACCAGCCAGTAAAAATACATTTATGAATCTTGTATTCTCTTCATTCTCTACAAACTAACTGCCGGCACATTAACTAGTGTGTGATTATTCCAATTGCACATCATAATATTAATGAATATGTACATACCATTGCATGCATTGCTCATAGTATGGAAGCAATCAAACTGATGATGAGCATTGGCTAATTGGTGAATATGCCTTCACATATTTTCAAAATATAATGCTGCATACAATGCAAGGTGTGCTGATGACATCTGTAGGATCCAAACCTGGAGCTGTAAGCTTTGAACGTATCAGAATAAACCACTACGCTATAGAGTTGACTGCAACCAGCCAAAAAAAATACATTTACTAATCTTGTATTCTCTTCATTCTCTACAAACTAACTGCCGGCACGTTAACTAGTGTGTGATTATTCCAATTGCACACTATAATATTATTGAAATATGTACATACCATTGTATAAGTTCCTAGTATGGAAGCAATCAAACTGATGGGCATTGGCGAATATGCCTTCACATATTTTCAGAATACAATGCCAATTACAATGCAAGGTGTAGTGATGACACCGGTAGGATCCGAACCTGTAGCTGTAAGCTTTGAAGGTATTGGAAGGATCCACTACACTATGGAGATGACCACAACCAGCCATAGAAAATACATTTACTAATTTTGGATTCTGAAAATTCTCTACAAACTGCTGGCACATTAACTAGTGTGTGATTATTCCAATTCCACATCATAATATTATTGAATATGTACATACCATTGCATGCATTTAAAGAATTCATAATATGGAAGCAATCAAACTGATGTGCATTGGCTAATTGGCGAATATGCGTTCGCATATTTTCAGCATCTAATCCTGAGTACAATGCAAGCTTTCAGAAGGTCATACCATCCATACCATTGAACTACTCTGTGAGTTAGATAGCCTTGTTTAAATGTATCATGTAGGCTTGCTGATACCATACAAATCATTTTACCAGCCAAACTTTCAACAGTCATAATTGTTTGACATTCATGTCAGCTGGGATTACTACTGATCTGTGATTAGCTGAAGCTATTCACATGGTACAGGTTGCTGAGATAAGCCCAAGTACCATGTGATAAGTGGTGCCTCAGCCCCTCCACCACAGAAAATGTACAAGTCAGAAGCTACACATCCTGCAACTGCTGACTTTAATTATTAGGACACTGTCCTGGAAGCTAGTGATGTTGGCACCCCAGCCCATGTTTCCATTGGCTCTCAGGTGCTGTCGCCTCTCTCAGGTGCTGTCGCCTCCATTGCCAATTCCCTACTGTGCATGCACAAAGGGCACTGCACTTTCTGAATGGCCTGGCAGCAGGGAAGGAGGGGTGACACATTTCTGCCATGCCTCGCTGCAGTAAGGTCTGTCGGAAGTGGGGACAGGTAAATGTCCAAAACAGGTACCCCCGAAAAGGTGCCAAACGTGGCATCAGAAGGGGGGAGATAGATAAGCAGAGCCTCCACTTTTGGGTGGATATCTAAGGCCCTTTTCACACTTGTGCAACTTGTTCTGCGACTTGGGACTGCAAAGTCGCCTGTCAAGTTGGACCCCGCAATTTCCAATGAGTAGGATTCATAGCTGTCTGACTTTAAGTGGTATCAACTTCAAACTAGTCCCTGAACTACTTTGGTCAGAGTTTGATATTACTTCAGGTCCCTAGACCTCAAGATTACACAGGCATTGCTTCAAGTCACATCAAAGTTGCATGACTTTCAAGTCACACAAGTGCGAATGGGGCCTGAGTCAAAAGGTGTTATCCTGAAAGCAATGCAGTTTTCCCACAACATTGTCCCAACTTCAGGGAATGCCTGTGTAATATTGAGAGCTAGGAACCTCAAGTCACACCAAAGTAGTACAGGGACTACTTTGAAGTTGGTGCCACTTAAAGTAACACAGATATGAAGAGTTTTAGGAAAAGTCGGCCAAGTATAAAAGGAGTGTATAGAAGTAACTCTCTCGGATATATATATAAAATATAAAAGCAGCTCTCTCATTTATATATATATATACACATATACACAATCACTCCTTACTGATTTACATCAGCAGAATACATGCAGGAAGTGTAATGTGCCTGTAACCAGGAAGTGATGTGTGCGCATGGGCATTAAGCAGGACCACCATCAGGGGGGTACAGGCAGTACTGTTGTAAGGGGCCCCAGTGTCTCAAGGGCCCTTACAACAAAGACTTTAGCAGTCTTTAACATTGGAACCTATGGGAGGGGGACATCCGGTTTGGGGACACCATTCTCCCAAACCATAGCCAACACCATAACCATAGGTTTGGGACCTCCGGCATTTATGGTTCGGTCGTACCAGGTCCTCAAAGTGACCAGTCATTGACCAGCAATTGTCTGGACTTAACATTGGCGTCTATGAGGGGGGGGCACCCAGTTTGGGGACACTGTTCTCCAAACTTGGGTCACATTGAGGGGGCCCCCTGGACTACAACTGGTCCATGTTTGGGACCTCTAGCACCTATGGTTCGGCACAAGGCCTTATTGCAAGCATTGGGTGAGGCTGTGCTCTTTTTTTAACCCCTTGGATCCCACACTAGCATGCATTGCACACTTCACTTGAATGAGTCATACCTGGCAGGCTACACCCCGTAAGTGTGACAGGGTGTATAATTCCTACTGGGGCAGCGACATGTGTACACCCCTGGCCAGTGGGTGGATGTGGTGGAATAGCCCAGTGGAAAGGCCCTGGGGAATATTGGTGGTCAGAAGGGGGGGGGGGGGTGCAGGTCTAAAGCTGTTTAAGAGGCCCCAAAATTTCTAATGGCTGCCCTGGCAGGAAGTGAATGTGTGGTGATCGCACATGAACAGATAAATTAGCCCCATCCCTACCAAATATAGATACCGCATCCTACCCCACACGGTGTAAGCACAATTATATTTCCTACACTTAACCGTCAAATGAGTAGCACCTCTTTGCTGAAATGGAAGCTTGCTATAGCCACCTATATAGAGATCCTGACCAGCAAAGACACTTCCTGGTGAACACAATGACATTCCCCGGTCAGAGGACAAAGCCACACTTGCTTGCGAATATTTGATCGCAATCACAATTTTTTTTTAGTAATAGTCAGGTGAATGACAAAGGCTCAGTTTGAGACATACAACACTGCCTATCCACCAGCTAAATTCATTATGAGTGCTGGTTCACACTTGTGCAATGCGGGAACCCTGCAAATCCACTGTAGGTTCCTGCATCGCATTTCACACTGCCATGTGTGACCTGCTGGGAGCATCAATACATGGTTAATGACACCCACATTTCAGCTCACATATCACAGTGCAAACTAACAGTTCGGACATTGATCGCATGGGCATGAACACCCATGCAATCCAATTCTGGTGTGCACAAAAAAAAAAAAAAAAAAAGGGTCCTGTGCAAGTTTGGTCCGAATGCAATGCAAATTCAGCCATACTATCTGTATGGCTGAAATCGCATGGACAGCGCATGTGACTTTCTACTGCGGTGTGAATCAGACACAATCTTGCACAGTGCAGTGTGAACCGGCACTTACCTGCAATTCTCCAGACCTGTTAAAAGAAAAGGTTCCATTTAAACAACTTTTATCATTTACTTGCAGGTGTGCTGAAGAGATTAGTTTTTTTTAATCCACGATTACACTTTCTCATAATTTGTCATTAGCAAGACCGTTCTCTTCTCCAAACCCAGCTCCCCCCAAAACAAAAGAAAAAAATAGCTCAAGAATTTACATTTATTTGCATAGCAGCAACACAATTATGCACATTCAGTTAGTGGCATTAGTATATTAGTTGGTACATTTAGACAAATATTTAGCAATTGGGATCTAATGGCCCTGCTCATAGGAGCTTACAATCTAAATTTTTTCCAAGCCTTATAGTGGACATAGCTTTAATTTCACAGTGTATAGCAGACTACACATTTCATAGTACAACTACTCTCAACAGACACCAACCACCAACAAATGTTTAGCTGCAAGATTATACAAAACTACAAAAAAACAGTCAGTCATTCTTAAAAAAAATACAAAATATTAAAAAGATGCATATTCCAAACATGACCACCCACCACCCCATTCCACACACATACATTGGTGACATTTCTGCTGGAAGATGCATTTCTGTGTACATGATTAAGGAATGAGATCAAAGAGTAGAAGGTCAGCAGATGCTCCCAAACCATGAATGCATGGTCAGACAGCAACAATACACAACATTGACAGCAAAGCCACACTTTTGGTGGACAAAATGCACAAGAATTTCAACAGCCCAAGTGGGGCATTTGTCATTATGCACAATATCAGCCCTACTCCCCCAAATAACACAGCCTCTTCTCAGGGCAAACCAGCCCATCTCCTGCAGCCATTTATATAACATAGGTTGTATTGTTAGCACACCGACACGCCCAATGGAAGTACACGCCCACCAGTGTCATTCAATCTGTCTCTTCATGTCTGCCTAACTCAATAGTGATTGTACCTGATAAACAAGAACAATTACAATTTGCAAATGTGTTAGCCCACATAATATTGTCAAAACGCCTGCCTTTACACGCACATGAATGGCATCCCAGTCCTAGTCTGTAGGGTTCAATATTGAGTTGGCCCACCCTTTGCAGCTATAACAGCTTCAACTCTTCTGGGAAGGCTGTCCACAAGGTTTAGGAGTGTGTCTATGGGAATGTTTGACCATTCTTCCCAAAGCACTTTTGTGAGGTCAGGCACTGATGTTGGTCGAGAAGGCCTGGCTCGCAGTCTCCACTCTAATTCATCCCAAAGGTGTTCTATCAGGTTGAGGTCAGGACTCTGTACAGGCCAGTCAAGTTCCTCCACCCCAAACTCACTCATCCATGTCTTTATGGACCTTGTTTTGTGCACTGGTCCAAATCAGGAGGGGGGATTATGGTGTGGGGTTGTTTTTCAGGGGTTGTTCTTTCACACTTGTGCGACTTGAAATTTGTGCATTTTTACAGCGATTTGCAGCAATGTTTTGCTGCAATCTTTTGCACTGATTTTGATGTGATTTGAAGCAATAGCTGTGTAATCCTGAGGTCTATGGACCTCAAGTCGCATCAAAGTCGCAGCAAAGTAGTGCAGGGACTACTTTGAAGTCACTGCAACTTGAAGTCGCACAGATATGAATGGACTTAAAAGTAGTCCGACTTTGAAGCAACTTGAGGTCGATAGACCTCAGAATTACACAGCTAT
>BLSH010081451.1:86814-101705 GCA_018402905.1 Glandirana rugosa
GGTACTTCCCGGGGGGACCGTCCCGGGAAAGGAGCTTCGGGCCAGCGTTCAGTGAACCGAGGAAAGGGCCCTGCCAGGGGGGCCCTTCATGGTTTCTTGCATCGGGGCCCTGAGGGTTCTAGTTACGCCACTGCGTCAAACGTAGCACTGGGTCATCAGGCATCTCTTCTCTCGATAGGCTCCCCAAAATGGATTCAAAAAGTAATGAGACATTAATAGTGCAGTATGCCAAACTCCACATATAAAAGGCAAGAGAAACCTCCACTGGTGTATGGTTCAAGAGTGTCACCACAAGTGAATAAATTTAACCATCACCGCATGTACTAAACACTCACTAGATATTATATATCAACGCGCATAAATTCCAGCCAGATCTCCTCATAGGATGGATCTCCCAAAGACATAGACTCCCGATTATTTGACCTCAAATGAGCTTGTGTGGGCAGTGTTTTCACCAATGTGTCATCGCCTTTCTTTTTACCTTGTTTCTTTGGAGCAGCATTATACATAGGATTCTATAGGCAGCTTCTTGAATATACCACCCAGACTTTGATATCTTTAACCCTTTGTTAGGACAGACAGCATACACATTAGTTTATAACACAGAACCAGCGATAAACAGCGATCGGCACAGGCTGCGTGCTTTCTGAGTGGGGCCGCAGGTCGGGTGGACTCGATCTCCGCCGGCAACCCACGATTGCCTACTACAGAGGAAGAACGGGGAACCACCAATGTAAACACGGCGGTTCCCCGTTCTGACAGGAGGCATGGCAGAGATCTACTGATCCCTATCATCGGGATCAGTTAGATCTGTCATGCCCCTGCCAGCCCCCATACAGTTAGAACACACACAGGGAACACAGTTAACCCCTAGATTGCCCCCTACAGGTTAACTCTTTCCCTACCTATGACATTTATACAGTAATCAGTGTTTTTTTTTTAGCTCATATCGCTGTATAGATGCCAATGGTCCCAAAAATGTCTGACATGTCCGCCGCAATATCGCAGTCCTGATAAAAATTGCAGATTGTCGCCATTACTAGTAAAAAAAAAAAAAAAAAATTGTGAAAACGCCATAAATTAATTCTCACAGTTTGTAAACAAGGCAACTTTTGCGCAAACCAATGAATAAACTCAGATTGCAATTTTTTTTTTACCACGAATATGTAGAAGTATATACTCGAGTATAAGCCGAGTTTTTCAGCACATTTTTTGTGCTGAAAAAGGCTCCCCTCGGCTTAAATTTGAGTGAGGGTCCCACATTGCGGGCGCCTGCAGCCTCTGTGGGTGGTCCGATCCTAAAAGTCTATGTATGTGCACTGAACAGTGCACATACATAGACTGATTGGCTGCCCAGTGACTGCCAGTGATTGGCTTGTCACTGTGCTGTGGGCGGGTCCGGAGCGGCTGACTCGAGGACGAGGAGAGGAGAGGAGAGAAGGTACTGTGCAGCTGTAATGGCTCACTGTCCCTGTGTAATGGCTGAGTCCCTGTGTAATGACTACAATACCTGTGTTTTGGCTACAATACCTGTGTAGTGGCTACAATACCTGTGTAATGGCTGAGTCCCTGTGTAATGGCTACAATACCTGTGTAATGGCTGAGTCTCTGTGTAATGGCTACAACACCTGTGTAATGGCAGAGTCTCTGTGTAATGGCTACAATACCTGTGAAATGGCTGGGTCCCTGTGTAATAACTACAATACCTGTGTAATGGCTGAGTCTCTGTAATTGCTACAATACCTGTGTAATGGCTGAGTCCCTGTGTAATGGCTACAATACCTGTGTAATGAGTCCCCACTCAGGCTTATATTCCGGTCAGTTTATACTCGAGTATATACGGTATATCGGCCAAAACTGATGAATAAATTAGTTTTTTTATATTTTTTTGGGGTATGTATTATAGCAAAAAGTAAAAAAAATATTGTTTTGTGCAGCTATGTAATGGCTCACTGTCCCTGTGTAATGGCTACAATACCTGTGTAATGCTACAATATCTGTGTAATGGCTGAGTCCCTGTGTAATGGCAAAAATACCTGTGTAATGGCTACAATACCCGTGTAATGGCTGAGTCCCTGTGTAATGGCTACAATACCTGTGTAATGAGTCCCCATCTAGGCTTATACTTGAGTCAATAAGTTTTCCCATTTTTTTGTGGTAAAATTAGGTGCCTCGGCCTATATTCCGGTCAGCTTATACTCAAGTATATACGGTATATCGGCTAAAACTGATGAATATATTTGTTTTTTTATATATTTTTTTGGATATGTATTATAGCAAAAAGTAATGGCTCACTGTCCCTGTGTAATGGCTGAGTCCCTGTGTAATGGCCACAGTACCTGTGTAATGGCTGAGTCTCTGTGTCCCCACCACAAAATTGTCACTGTTTTTTTGTTTATAGAGCAAAAAATATAAACCGCAGAGGTGATCAAATACCACCAAAGGAAACGTTGTATGACCACGCACGGCCACGCAATTGTCAGTTAAGCGACGCAGTGCCAAATTGCAAAAAGTGCTCTGATCCGCCACGGATATACTGCGGCAAGGTGTCTCTATTGCACATAGATACAGCAGGCATGCTTGCGTGCCTGCGGCGCAGGCCCCGGTGCACGTGGCCGGCGGCCGCGATGTCTGCCAGCCACCCACGATCGCTCCACAGAGATGCAGAACAGGGATCTGCCTGTGTAAACAAGGCGGATCCCCGTTCTGACAGGGGAGTAGAGAGAGATTGTCTGTTCCTAGTGATCAGGAACAGCAATCTCTCTCTTCCTCCAGTCAGTACACTCCCCCATACAGTTAGAAACACCTCCCTAGGGAACACTTAACCCTTTGATCACTCCTGGTGTTAACCCCTTTCCTGCCAGTGTCAGTGCAGGGCTCTTTCCCTGAATGGTCTTTCTTCCTGCAATCAAATCTTATGATGGGCACTCTTGGCGCACCCCACATCAAAATCATCATGAGCAAAGATCTCCCTCCATCTTCGCAACTGAGCTTTCACTCTTTCTTTCCAGGCAGGAGGCAAACCAGCTACACACTCTTCCATCTCTTTCCTTAGATTGCTCATGCCTTTTTCTTCCTGATCCTCTTCAGGCGGGATCAGTTGGCCGAGTTAAAGAGGTCTGGAGTGATTCAAGTGTCCCGGAGTCCATATGCCTCTCCAATTGCGGTGGTTCAGAAGAAGAATGGGACGTTAAGGATGTGTATCGATTACCGAACACTCAATCGAAGAACCATTCCTGATCAATACACAACTCCGAGGATTGAGGATGCCTTATAGTGCTTGGCGGGAGCTAAGTGGTTCAGTGTGCTGGATATGAAGAGTGGGTACTACCAGATACCTATGTGTGCTGAGGACAAGAAGAAGACAGCTTTCTTTTGCCCGTTGGGTTTTTTTTAATTTAACCGGATGCCGCAGGGAACTGCGCGGAAAGCAGTGGAAGCCGGTTTCCCTAAAGCAAAGAGCAAGCTTATACCATCAGTTCCAGTGTCATCAGCACGGCCTGAACAGCGGGAACGTTTTCGGTGATAAACAGGGTGGTGAGCAGGCCGAGACCTACCATTGAGTATACTCAATTGTTTCTATACTTCTTTGTCCGTACAGACTCAGTTTTCCTTGTGGAATACAAAAAACCCTGTGCACAGGTCCCTGTTTAACAGTTATCATAATCTGAAGTCAGCAATCACTACCGGCTTTTTTCTAAAGTTCATCCAGGTTAACTATTTGTGCCTTAACCCAAAGATTAATGGACACAGTAATTCAGGTACCTAACTTTAGAACAGAGCAAAGCTAGCGGAAGATTGAACTGAATCATGAACTGGGTCCTTTTCATTGCAGATACCATTTCTCACATGATCAAAGGTTAAAGTTAAATCTCCTAAGGAACTCTTTTAATTAGATCAGGAGGACTGAGTTAAGCAATTGTCATTTGTTGATGATATACTGTATGTGTTATATCACATTTGAACCTTTATAGAGTAATCATATTTTTTCTCAGGTTTTATTGAGCAGTATCAATATATATGATAGTTCGTTCATCTAAATCGAGTGAATCTTTCACACTATCATCAATTATTGACTCATCCACAATCTTGAGTTGACACATCATTTCTGGGACTATCAGATAACGGAAAATTATCAGATACTTACCGTAATTTCCCTTTCCTGGCTCTGCCCCATGGCAGCACACCTCAGGGTCAACCCCGCCCCCTTGACCCCGTATAGGACATCCCTGTATAGAGCATAAAAGGACAGCAGTACCTGGAGACGGTGTTCTGTAACTAGCTTGCGACGGCCCAGGGTGGGAATGTGCTGCCATGGGGCAGAGCCAGGAAAGGAAAATTACGGTAAGTATCTAATAACAATTTTCCGTTTTCCTGGCTCAGCCCCATGTCAGCACACCTCGGGACTTAACTAGCATACAATATGGGAGGGCAAGATAAACCTCAAGAATAGACACCAGGTGCTGCTCAGAAAAATTTTATTGACACCCAGAAAAAACAGAGGATAACACTGAAGTCCCCAAGGCATTGGAATGGGAAGCGACATCTAGCTTGTAATGCTTGATGAATGTATTTGGAGAACTCCAACTTGCCGCTTTACAAATCTCGTCTGCCGGCACCTTACACCAGGCTGCCCAGGAGGATGAGACCGCCCTGGTTGAATGCGCACTGATCTCCTGTGGAGGGGAGAGGCCTTCGAGGGAGTATGTTGCTTGGATTGTTTTTACCACCCATGAAGAAATGACTCTGGAGGACGCTGGCATGCCTTTCCTGGAGCCCGATGGGTATACGAAGAGAGCCTCCGACTTCCTGAATGGACTCGTCCTTAGCAAATACGTCTGCAGAACGGTTTTGAGATCCAAATCCCGCAGGGTCGAGTCCTCCGAATCGCCTGCTGCCTGAGGAAGAACCGGAAGCACTGACTGCCAGTTGAAATGAAATTGCGTAGATACTTTCGGCAAGAACTTTGGAGAGGGCCTCAATACGACCTTATCTGGCAAAAATGTACAGTATGGTTCTTTGCAGGAAAAAGCCGCCACCTCCGATACACGCCTTGCTGAAACCATGGTAGTGAGGAACACAACCTTCAGGGTGAGGTGAAAAAGTGAACTATCCGCATCTGGAGAGAAAGGGGATTTTAACAACCCTTTTAGTACCAACGGCAAATCCCATCTAGGAAACACCGGGCGAATCGGAGGCCGAATCTTGATTGCTGCTTTTAAAAATCTCACTATAAGTGGATTCCTTGCCCAAGGAACGTCGGTCAGGGCAGTAAGTGCGGAAACCTGGACCTTCAGGGTATTATAGCTCAAACCCGTATCTAGACCTGACTGAAGGAATTTCAAAACGTCAGTTACTGACGGAATCTGAAACAAGAACCCCTGTTGGGTAGCAAATCCTTCAAACTTCCTCCATACTCGGTGATAGGTCCTGTTCGTAGAAGGCTTTCGTGCTGTAAGCAGGGTGGCCACTACCGATTCGGGGAGGTTTAAGCCATCTAGCTTGCCCCGTTCAACAGCCAAGCAGTCAAGGCCAGGCGGGCCGGCTCGGGATGAAGTTGGCCGTTCTGCTGAAGCAGGTCCCAGGCTTGTGGCAACCTGACCGGAGGAAACTTCGCCAGGTGACAGAGGAGAGGAAACCACGGCCTCCTTGGCCAAAACGGGGTGACCACTATCGCTGTGACTTCGTCCTCGATTATCTTCAGCAGGCATCTGAGAATCAGCGCTGTGGGAGGGAACAAGTAGACTAGGTTGAAGCTCCATCTCTGAGATAGTGCACCTTGCCCCAGGGCCTGAGGACAATAGTACCGGGAAAAGAATCTTGGCACCTGACGATTGGTTGGAGTTGCCATCAGATCCACATCGGGCACCCCCCATTGCCTGAAGATTTGCCCCAGGTATTTCGGATTTAGCATCCACTCTAAGTTGTGGGAGAACCTGCGACTCAGGAAATCGGCCATGGAATTTTGAACCCCGGGGAGATAGACTGCTGTCCGATCCACCAGGTGAACTTCGGCAAAACTTAATATCTCCGCCGTCACTTGAAGAAGGGACAGGCTCCTTGTCCCACCTTGCTTTGTTACATAAGATACTGCTGTCTTGTTGTCCATTAGAAGCCAAACTCTCTTGCCCCGAACTATGGGAAGGAAAACTAGAAGGGCCTCCCTGGCCACCCCGAGCTCCAGCAGATTGGAGGAACAGGAAGTCTGAGGTTCCCATCTTCCTTGGGCCTTCAACTTGCCGCAATGAGCACCCCAACCCTGCAGACTGGCGTCTGATGTGACCGTAATCCAGTCTCCAGGGTTGATGGCCCTGCCTCGAGTCAGGTTCTCTTTCCTTGTCCACCAGACAAGATCGTTTTGGATAGACCGAGGAATCAGAATCTTCTGATGCAATGAACCACGGCGCCACTGGCTGAGGAGAGCAAACTAATACCTTCTTGTATGCCACTGTCTCCACTGGACTGCTGGAATACATGCCGTAAGATTCCCCAGGAAGCTCATTCCTTCGCGGACTGTGATGACTGCTGCACTTTCCATTCTCTTTGCCTCTCTTATGACGCGAATGACCTTGTCCTCTGGAAGAAAGATTCTGTATTGCCGAGTGTCGAAAGACATTCCCAGGTAAACCAACGTCTGAGATGGAATAAGATGGCTTTTCCCTGTGTTCGCCATCCACCCAAACTGGCCCAGGGTGGCAAGGACATGATCCCGGTGCTGCAACAAAAGATCTCTGGATTGAGCGACGATTAGGACATCGTCCAAATAATGGAACACTCTTATTCCTTGCTCCTGGAGGTACGCGATTACCGTCACTAGGACCTTTGTAAATGACCTTGGGGCGGAACTGAGGCCGAACGGGAGGCATCTGAACTGAAAATGGTCTCCCACATACACAAAACGTAGAAAACGTTGATGAGCTTCTGATATCGGAATATGGAAATACGCGTTCTCGAGGTCCACAGAAACCATCCAGTCGCTTCAGCGTATGACCGCCATGATCGTTCTAAGGGACTCCATCCGAAACGACTGTGGTTTCAGGAAGGAGTTCAGCCTTTCAAGTCCAGGACTGGGCGCCACTTGCCTGAGGATTTCTGAACAAGGAAGAGAGGTAAGTACACCCCCTGGCCCCGTTCCATTTCTGGTACTGGAACAACAGCCCACAACATAACCAATTCTGCGATGTAGGACTCGAGACATAGACGCTTTTCTGGTGACCTTGGTATCTTCGTAACCATCCAAATTCTTCCTAGAGGCCCAGCCTGAAATTGAAGAAAGAGACCATCCTTGACTACCTTCAACACCCAGGCATCTGTTATTCTTTCCGCCCAGATACTGCCGTAGGCGATTAATCTTGGTCCTACTGGCGGCTCCTGGACGGGCTGACCTTCAAAAAGATTTTGCTGCGGACTTGGAAGCCTGGGGCGTTTTAGATTTGGACTGATCGGAAAAGGTGTTTCGAGGACGCCACGAGAACCTTGAGAACTCCCTGCCCGGGCGATACGACCTGGCCTCTTTGAACTGATCTCTGGGTCTTCTGGTAGCCCGAAAGGACTGCTGTCGTCGCCTTCGGTCTTGGGGAAGGAGACCCGATTTTCCCCCCCGTCACCCGGCGAATAGCCTCCTCCAATGTTTTACCAAAGAGTGTGCCACCTGCAAATGGAATAGAACACAGCGCCTGTTTGGACGCTGAATCAGCGGCCCAGTGTTTCAGCCAAAGAGCCCGCCTAGCCGTGACCTAATGTGACATGATGCGGGAGGAAAATCTGACCAAGTCCACTGCTGCCTCCGCCATGAACTCTGCAGACAACTTCAGGGCTTGCAGACTTGAGACCACACTGTCTTCTTCTGAGGGGGAACCCAAGGCTGACTCTACTTCCGAAGACCAGACCTTTACTGCCCTGGCAATGGAGGTAACGGCCCCTGCTGTGGTGAACACTTTTTTTTAGCTCAGAGTCAGCCTTATGTTCCATGGGATCCTTAAACGATACGTTTTCCTCAAGTGGCAAGGTGATATGTCTTGAGAGCCGCTGTAATGATGCATCCACCTTGGGGGGGGGGAATCCCAGGACTCCACTTCTGATGGTTTAAACGGGTAAAGTTTATTAATTCTGTTGTGCACAGGTGTTTTTCTGTCTGGCTTGGACCACTCTTCCTCCATCAATTCCTTAATTTCTGCAAGAAACTTTGGCAGTTCCCTCTTTAAATTTGGGTAGTATCTCCTCGGCTCCTGTGTACTTGTCGAGTCATCCTCCCACTCAATAGCCTGTTTTATGGCTAAAATGAAGGAGGGAATTAAGGCGAAATCAAATGAGTAGGACTCTGGAGTTTCCTGGCCCCCTTCTAAATCCACTTCCGAGTCTGACCCCACCGCATCCGGTACCGGGGAGTCGCCCCCTCTAGGTCTGCGAACCGAACCTGAGGCAGGCGAGGGACCAGGCAATAGGGCTTTAACCCCCTCTTCCACTGCTCGTCTAATGTAGGTCTTAATGTCCTCACCTCCAAACTGGCTTGGCTGGGCTGCTTCTTTAAGGCAAGGATCACAGAGGCGTTTAATGGGCAGAGCCTGGGCTCCACAAGCCCAGCAGACTGCTAAATGCTTCACAGCCGGGCCTGGTGATCCATGGCTGCAATGCGGCTTGCTAGCAGCTCGCCCCACCGATTCCGGGGACAGACTACGGTCGACATGGTGGCGCTTCGCCTTAGCTTTAGCATGCCGTTCCTGCAGAGATGGAGAGTGATGGCTGTCCAAGGAGGATATAGTCCTCTTACGGCTCCTAAGCAACGCACCTCTCCCCCTGAAATGAAGGGGAACAATCGTCAGTGGTCCACAATAGGTCGTTATTTAACGACAAAAAAACTCCCTTTGCTGTTCCTTACCTTTCCACAGACTTCAGTGCCTTCAGTGGACAACAAGAAAGAAAGAACCTTCACATACAGTTCACACTATCCATCCCCCTTCCCCCCTGTGCAGTAGCCACAAATACAGGGAGACTGCCAGAGGAAGCTGCAGGAAAAGGAGCCACATTAGCATATACAAAGACACAGCTAGCAGGATCCAGCCCCCCATCCTCTCCCCCACTCACCGGGAACACGCTCTCCTTATCAGCTGGCAGCCACAGGGAAGGAACACTCTTCCCTGGATTTAAAAACGCCGCCTCCCCCGCCGGCCAATCAGGCGCCACCCGACGGCGCACCAATTACAGCCGCGCCTGCTCGGCCAATCAGGGAAGGCGCCGTGACGTCACACAGGTGCGCCAGCCGGGTGGAACGCAGAACCCGGAAGTGGAGGAGAAGCAGCGGCGCCTGGATCTCCATGCAGGCTACCTGAAGCCCAGCACAGACTGACATAGAAAGAAGCCCAGGATGGCTGCCACCGCGCGACTGATGGCAGTTTATGCCAGCGCTACCTCCGGCACCAGGAGCGTCACCATCCGAGGGTTTTACCCCCTGAACCGGGACCTTCCACCGCAGGGACAGACGGCAGGAATCGGGACGTCCGGAGCAAGGACAAGATAAGAACACCGTCTCCAGGTACTGCTGTCCTTTTATGCTTTATACAGGGATGTCCTATACAGGGTCAAGGGGGCGGGGTTGACCACGAGGTGTGCTGACATGGGGCTGAGCCAGGAAATGTGATTATGCTCTATTAATGGAATAGCTGATTTCGTTCTGCATTTATTCTGTTTACCAACAGTGTCAAAGTGTGTATCTGAAATGTCATGCTGATATTCTCTATGTTCAAACAAGTTATCTACTGTTGCTTTAAATAACTAATTTACCCTTAAGAGCTAGAGCTGTAGATTTTATAAGTAAATTCTTTAGAACTGAATCCAAGTATGGTTTCTATTATTCTCACAGTGTTAAGATGTATTATATTGCATAAAAACGAGTGAACCCAGAGTGTCGGGGGTTAGGAAGAGTCTTGAAGTGGGGAGGACCATGGGGAAATTGATTTCTTATGCGACCCTCAAGAGGGCAGCGCTACATGGTGTTAAAGAACACTATCAGTTTGTGACCCTTCCCTTCAGCCTTGCCTTAGCCCCAGAGTGTTCACAAAGGTCCTTGCACAAGGTCTGGGTCTTCTTCATCTTAGAGACATTCCACTCCTGGATATCTGGATAATTGCTGCACAAAAGTAGACTTCCTTGGCTTTGGTTCCATGGTATAATGGAAAATACCACGCTAGTAGTCAAAACTTGGGAGCTGCTAGCACTACAATGGACAGAACATTGTGCTAAAACACCTGTGTATAAAGTGCTGCCCTGTGGTGATAGTAGTTCAATGAAGTAAAACACATATATGCACTAAATGTAATTAGAAACAAAAATAATATTTGAAGTACTACGTGCATAAAGTTCGATCACAGACAATATACATGAAATCTAATACAGTGTATAACACATATATGACTAAATAAGTTCAACCCATACGTGTCTAAAACATGTATACATCACATAATAATATTGAATATAAATTATCAAAAGCTAGCAAAGGTGTAATTCATGAACAGTATAACATGTATATCACACACTATGGGGTGGAAATAGTCCCAATTAAATATTGTAAACAGTCCAAATATCCCGTGATACGTGTATCTTTAAATGGATCACCAAGGTGTATGTAGTCCAATGTTGGTAAACAACCACCATGAACGACCTTAGACCGATCACCAAGAAAGTGACATCCACCACCAGGAAAGATGAATGAGTGAATGAACATGCTTACCGGAAAGTTTGGACGCAGGGACCTTACGGTGCTGAGTCAAACATGCTTTTAGAAGTATAAATCTCCAAGGGAATGATCCATTGGATGGTTTGAGGACTCTCACACATCAGCAGTGTTAATTTCATCAACAAAAACGTTTTTGTGAAAGATTTAATCAGCTGCATTTTTGTGACGAAAACGAAACAAAAAGTACAGCACATTTTTGTCCACTGACGAAAACTATGACAAAAATCAGATCCGTTTCCTTTCGTTAATGTGCGGCGAAAATGTGGGGCAGGGACGTTTACCCTCTTGAACTAACTTACGGTTATTCACAGAGCTCCGCCTGCTTCCGCTCCCAGCAAGCAAGCGCACCGTGACGAGAGAACTGCCAGAGACCTGAGAGGTAGAACAGCACTGTGCATTACAGGCCAGCCAAGCTGAGGCCTCTCGAGTCGCCTCCTGACTCCTGATGAGACAACCATGCCACCAGCTGCCCAAAGCAGAGCAGACTGTGAGTGTAGACAGTAATAACAGTTGTGGTATATTACAATTACAGCAGGCCTGAAGTCACCCCTCCCCTCCCCTCAAACCACCATCCGTCCAAAGCACACCGTGCATTACAGGCCACCTCTGACCACTGGCAGTGGCATCCAGGGCACTGTGCTTTACAGGCCATCCCTCAGACCTGAGACCACCATCCAGCACTGTGCAGGATTATAGGACTCCTCAGACCACCGTCCAGAGCACTATGCAGCATTACAGGCCTCCTCCTCAGACCACCATCCAGAGCACTGTGCAGCATTACAGGCCTTCTCAGACCACCGTCCAGAGCACTCAGCAGCATTACAAGCCTCTTCAGACCACCGTCCAGAGCACTGTGCTGCATTACAGGCTTCCTCAGACCACCGTCCAGAGCACTATGCAGCATTACAAGCCTCCTCAGACCAAAGGCCAGAGCACTATGCAGCATTACAGGCCTCCTCAGACTAAAGTCCAGAGCACTCTGCAGCATTTCAGGCCTCCTTAGATCACCTTCCAGAGCACTATGCAGCATTACAGGCCTCCAAAGACCACCATCCAGAGCACTCTGCAGCATTACAGGTCCCCTCGGACCACCGTCCAGAGCACTATGCAGTATGCAGCATTACAGGCCTCCTCAGACCACCATTCCAGAGCACTCTGCAGCATTACAGACCTCCATTCCGGACAACTCATTCAAAATTCATACAAAGGTAAGCACAGTACACTTAAGGCAGAACTCCGGGATTGGCAAAAAAACGCCATTAGTACATCCTCCTACACAAAACACTAAACAGTTATTACATTTGTGAAATTCCTTACCATTTAAGAGAAAAATTATAATTGAATTTTCATGAAGTCAGCTCTGTAATTCAAAAAATGCAGCATATATTCTACCAAGGAGGAGCTGTTACACCAGTGAATATATCATATCCTCTCCTCTCTCTTTACAGTACGGTATAATCAAACTACACTTCCCAGCATGCTTTGTGAATGGCAGTGAATGTGGGAGGGACACTAGGCCTGTACATGTGAAATGTAAACTTCAATACCAGTCTCTGTGATATGTAACATCACATATAATGCATATTCAACTGAAAATAAGTCCTAAATTTTTTTTTAACTTTGCTGGGATGGTGGAAGCCCCTCCTACAGAAATTTAGCACTGGAAGGTGTTCACTGCTTATCAGTGCAGCCTCATCAGTGCACATCAGTGCAGCTTATCAGTGCCCATTAGTGTAGCCTCATGAGTGCTGCCTTATCAGTGCAGATTATCATGCCCCTAAGTGCAGCTTCATCAGTAACCATCAGTGCAGCATATCAGTGCTACCTTATCAGTGCCCATAAGTGCAGTCTAATTGGTGCCACCTCAGTGCAGCCTCATTAGTGCCCATCACTGCAGCCTCATCAGTGCCCATCAGTGCTGCCTCATCAGTGCCCATCAGTGCAGCCTCATCAGTGCCCATCAGTGCAGCATATCCGTGCAGCCTCATCAGCACCCATCAGTGCAGACTCATCAGTGCCCATTAGTGCAGCCTCATCAGTGCCCAACTTGAAGTCGCACAGATATGAATGGTACTCATTGAAAATCATGGGTTATGACTTGTTATGCGACTTTGCAGTCCCAAGTCGCAGGAAAAGTCGCACAAGTGTGAAAGGGGCCTAAACTTCACTTACTGTCCCATAGCCAAAACAAGAAGTGAGAAAAAATGCCTGCAAATTAAGGGAATCCATTGGGGGCCCCCAGCTCACCAGAACTAGTGTCCCCATTAGAAGATTTCCCCTCTGGGGACAACCCAAAATGTGGGATTTTCTTTTATATTCACTTTCAATAATAATGGTGAACAAGACTAATAGAGAGGTTAAATCACCCTAAAAGGGGCAGAAAAACGAATAAATACCTAACAGGTGTTCTATTCCCTCATCTATCCAAAACTAAAGTTTTTCCCTTATTTATACTTTAACCGGTTCCGGACCGGCTCATGTACGTTTACTGCTGCAGAGTGGCGCTGTATCGTGAATCTCTGTCTATAAACGGCGTCTCGCACGTGTGCGGCTAGCGGGCGTGCCCGCCGCACTCTCCAGCAGTGTTGGGCAGACTCGATGTCCGCCGGTGAGCCGCGATTGCCTGCCACAGAAGAAAAATGGGGAATCGCTGATGTACACACGGCGGTTCCCTGCTCTGTCAGGCGACATGTAAGAGATCTACTGATCCCTGTCACTGGGATCAGTTAGATCTCTTATGCCCCTGGCAGCCCAGCTCCCTCACAGTTAGAACACGCCTAGGGAACACAGTTAACCCCTAGATCGCCCCCTGCAGGTTAATCCCTTCCCTGCCAGCGACATTTACATTACGTAATCAGTGACTTTAAATTTCTGATCGCTGTATAAATGTCATTGGTCCCAAAAAAGTGTCAAAACTGTCCGATATGTCGCTGCCATTACTAGTAAAAAAAATAAAAATAATAAAAACGCATAAATTAATTCTCATGGTTTGTAAACGCGGCAACTTTTGCGCAAACCAATCAATAAACGCAGATTGCGTTTTTTTTTTTTACCACAAATATGAGGAAGAATATAAATTGGCCAAAACGGATGAATAAATGTGTTTTTCCTGGCGCCAACATGGCAGCATACTAGTGATAGAGCTCCGCCTCTTGACCACTCCCTCAGGACCAGTGAATAGCATAAAAAAGGCATAGTTAGCCGCCCCCCCATTCTTCTTTTTTTCCTTATACCTCCACGCACCAGCAAAGAGTAAGCAGTTCTATGTCCCTACCTCTGCCTCTGTGCAGTAGCCGTCTGGGTTCAAGCCTCTCCCAGTGCGAAGACCCAGTGCTCGGGCCGCTAAATTGAGCTAAAATGCCTGGGTGCCCCTTCTGTGGGTCTTGATGGGGCCCTGCAGTGTTTCCTCTTTAGGAACAAAATCTGCCATTATGTAGGCTTGGGAGGGCCAGCTAGTCTATTCATTTTCCTTTTTTGGTTCCTTGCACCATACAAGGCTGCCTATCCCTTTTATTCTGTTCTGTCTCATATGTGTTCTCCCTTACCTGGTCTGTTTCTCTTTTGAGTGCCTCCCATGTCTCCATGTTTGTTAGTGTTCTGTTCCCCTCTTGTTTGCCCATGTGGGGATCTAGACCATGCTGCCTGGGGTGTCTTGATGACATCATCGGGCTGCGCCGGCCATCAGAACTTCCGACCACCATCTTGCTTATGGGCAAAAGTCCACTGTTGCCAGCAATGAGGGATGCAGTCCTGGGGGAGCTCCCCCCTGCTGATTTTTAACAGGTAGTACACCAAAAAAAAAAATGTGTATGTATATATGTATATGTATATGTATGTACATATATTTGTGTGTGTATGTGTATATATATATATATATATATATGTATACTGCATTAATTTGTTTCTTTTACTCAAAAAAAAAGAGAGGGAAATGTATATATATATATATATATATATATATATATAAATTAATTTATTTTGGTAAAAAAAACAAAAAGAAACTTTTTTATTTTCTGTTTGTTATGAAGGCATATATTTTTTCTCCTCTCTCTTTCATGTAAAAAGTACTCCTCTCTCTAGTGCTATTTTCCTTTCTGGCTATCCTCATTTCAGCTGGCTGTCCTATCTGTCATTAAGCCATGAGTCAGTCACCGCTTAT
>BLSH010081451.1:108337-124438 GCA_018402905.1 Glandirana rugosa
TCAGTATGAAAGTTCTTTTAAAAAGTTATGGATATAAATAAATTATCAATAAATAACAATAAAGTTTATAAGAAAAAATACAGGCTTTAAGCCTTTATTCCTTCTTGTAAACTTTATAATTCAATAATTAAATATTAAAAATGAATAATATTTAATATTATTCGATAATAATAAAGTTTACAAAAAGGAATAAATACACACTGACATATATTTGTATGTAAACACACAGTATACATCCAATATACATCCAATATACACCCAGTATATACACACCCAGTATGCACACACACATACATACAGTATGCATATATACAGTCACACATAAATAAGGAAAAACATTTGAAATAATAATAGCTTATTATAATTTATAATAAGTAAAAATTATAAATTAATAACTTAATATTTCAAATGTTCTTCCTTATTTCCGAATTTCGGACATAAAAAAGAATATTTGAAATAACAATAAATAACTATTAAATAAATATAGGTATTGAAAAATTTTCTTGAAAGTATGACTATTGATGCTAAATTTCATATCTAAGTTCATTAACAGCCAAACTTTCAAGGAAATTCCAATACCTATAATTTAATAGTTATTAGTTAGTTATTTCAAATATTCTTAGTTTTTTCCAATTTTCGGATTTCCGAATTTCCGAATTTTGGATTTCCAAATTTCGTCTGTTCCAATTGCCGAATTTCCGAATTACCGCAATTGCCGAATTACCGCGAATTTCCGAATTACCGCAATTGCCGAATTACCGCAAATTTCTGAATTACCGCAATTGCCGAATTACCGCGAATTTCCGAATTACTGCAATTGCCGAATTACCGCGAATTTCCGAATTTCGGATTTCCGAATTTTTAATTTCCGAATTACGAATTTTTTAAATTTCCGAATTTCTGAATTTTTTGAATTTCCGAATTTCCGTGCACAAGTCTAATACCTATTCAAACTTTATGGAGTAGACCCAGGTGCCTTGTCATCAGTGGACATTGTAGGAAGGACTATTCAGGCCACTGTCCCATCCTAATTAGAATATTGGTTTGGCAAGTAGAACCCACCTTGTCAGCTAGAGCTAGATATTTATCACTAGTATGCTGCCATGTTGGCGTCAGGAAAACGGAAAATTGCATCAAATACTTACCGTAATTTTCCTGACGGCAAACCATGGCAACATACAGGCCCACCCTGTGCTTATCGGTATGCAGCTTGTTACAAAGAATTGGGGGGCGGCTAACTATGCCTTTTTTATGCTATTCACTGGTTCTGAGGGAGTGGTCAAGAGGCAGAGCTCTATCACTAGTATGCTACCATGGTTTTGCGTCAGGAAAGGAAAATTAAGTAAGTATTTGATACAATTTTCCGTTTTTTATATATTTTGTTTGGATATGTATTATAGCAAAAAGTAAAAAATATTGTTTTTTTTTTAAATTGTTGCTCTTTTTTTGTTAATAGCGGTGATCAGAAGTGACGCAGAGGGGATCAAATACCACCAAAAGAAAGCTCTATTTGTGGGGAAAAAAGGGCGTCAGTTTTGTTTGGGTCAACGTTGCACGACCGCGCAATACAGTGCCGAATTGCAAAAAATGCTCTGGTCCTACAGTGGGAAACCCTTCCGGTCCGTAAGTGGTTAAAAGAAACACACATCAAATTGCATTTGCCACATAATTCAAAGTCAGAATATCAGTGCATCACATAGTCAACATACCAAATGAATATACTGTATGGGAATATTTACAACAAATACAACTCAGGTAAACATTATCACATAAGCACATTGTCAAAAATAAAACACAATAGACAGTGCAATTGGTCAAAAAGGCACAACATGAGTCCATACCAAGTGGGAACACAATCAGAGTCCTTAGATGTACAATATAATATCTAGGGTCAGGAATATGGACCCACTTCCCGGTCTTAGAGTGTGTATGCCAAAACTGGAGGTTAATCTTCTCCTCAACTGGCCAGACTAGCATCACCTTGTCCATCATAATATGGCACCCCTCACTGAACTCTCAGAAACACTGTTGGAAAGCGGTTGTGTTGCTGTCATCCTCTTCTAGGGAAAATAGCTGTTCCAAAACCCATAGATGCTCACACACACACATCATTCATATGTAGCATTGTCCCCTTGAGGGTTGCTTGAAAATTCAATTCCCCCTTGGTCTTCCTTCTCCAGAGAGTCCTCCACCACCCCTGACACCTTGGGTTCACTCATATTGCAAAGTTCCATTGGAACTGACACCCTTGCAGTAACTTGGTTAAATCAGAGAATTAAGAGGGCCAGTCACTCAAACAGTGTTTACCACACTCTGCTACCAACCGACAGTTATAATAGATGAAACAATAGAGATTTTTCCAATTGAGTTTAATCAAATACCAGAAGACTCACTTGTAATTGCTGGAACAGGGTATTAGTTTGCAGTGAAATAATGTAAAGTGATGATTATCCTGTAAAAATTAGTGAGTCTAGGGTAATTTGGTACCACTCAATGTAATGCAAATAAAACAGTACCACTCTTTAACAATTCAGCTTAACATGAACACAGTTGCAGTATTAATTATCTATCTAAATCCTCCTGCTCTAATTTAGAGAGTTTTTAGGGGGATGCAATAGCACTAAGCAATCAGCCCTGAGTATAATAAAGTGGGGAAATGAGTAGCTGTGACTGCAACAATCCTGTGTTGCAAAGATCAGTAGATCTTCTGCCAGCTATATTGACTGAAAGTTAGGTACCTAATAGCACTGTGAGCACTGTGTCCTCTAATCCTTGAGATGAGGCACAAAAAAGGTTTAACCTTCACTGAATTCAACAACCTTCCCAGTGATCACTGACTTGTTGGATAAACTGGCAACTTAATGGCAATCCAGTCCAGTAGGATATTTCTATAACCACTTCAGCCCTGGAAGAATTTCCCCCTTTAGGACCAGAGCACTTTTTACGATTCGGCACTGCGTCACTTTAATTGACAATTGTGAGGTTGTGCAACGTTGTACCCAAACAAAATTGACATCCTTTTTCCCCCTCAATTAGAGCTTTCTTTTGGTGGTATTTGATCACCTCTGAGTCATTTCTGATCACTGCTTTTTGCAAAAAAAAAACAATATTTCTTACTTTTTGCTATAATTCATATCCAAAAAACAATTTAAAAAAATCTAATTTATTCATCAGTTTTGGCCGATATATATTCTTCCTCATATTTTTGGTAAAAAAAAAATCATAATCGGCGTATATTGATTATTTTGCGCAAAAGTTGCTGCGTTTATGAACAATGAGAATTAAATTATGGGGTTTTTATTTTATTTTTTACTAGTAATGGCAACGATCTGCGATTTTTAGTGGGACTGCGACATTGCAGCAGACATGTCGGACACTTTTGACACTTTTTTGGGACCATTGACATTTATACAGTGATCAGTGCTATGAAAATGCACTGATTACTGTGTAAATGTCACTGGCAGGGAAGGGGTTAATACTAGAGGGCGATCAAAGGGTTACGTGTGTTCCCTGGGATGTGTTACTAACTGTGTGGGGGCTGGGCTGACTGGGGGAGGAGAGTGATTGTGGCTCCCATATACAGGGAACATGTGATCACTCTCCTTCTCCCCTGTCAGAACGGAGATCTGTGTGTTTACACACACGGATCCCGTTCTGTCACTACGGGGAGAGCGATCGTGGGTAGCAGGCAGACATCGAGTCCACGCTACCCGCTCCCTGGCTCCCCTGATATACAGTGAGCACGCTCACAATCTGCGATCTCGCAGTTGATGCTCAGATGATTACGATGATAGCGCTGGAACCGATGGTACACACTTGCTCTTTGCTTTAGGAAAAATGGCATCCACTGCACTCCTTGCAGCTCTCCCTGATCGATCGATGCGGCTACTGCTGTGACTGCTGCTGCACTGGAATGTACTCAGATGTCTGTAAGCTGGCTCTGCAGATCACCCACCGGAACACTATAGCACCACAGCTGGCTGGAACACTGTAGAAATTTAGCTGGCTGGATCGCTGGAAGTAGGCCTCAGGCTGCAGTCCCGTTGTGAAGGGCACACAGGGTTCTTGTTGATCGATCACGTCGTCCAAAGAGGCTGCAACAAGATCCTGCATTGACATAAATAGGTTCTCCCATGGGGCACTGTTTTTCCAAGAGCACACACTGCACCACAGCCTGATGGGAAATTAAGTCATTCCACAACAGAGTTCGATTACTTCTTTTCCTTGTCACACTACAAGTCCCACAACACATAACTCCTGCAAAGATCCATTATTATTGAACAAACTAACACTAGGGGGAATCCTGCACAGTGTTAGATGAGCACAAATGTCTATATGCCAGGGAAGCACAGCTGCGCCCCTGGCTACACATATGTACAATGAAGTTCTTTGTCTATCAATTGCAAAAGTCCCTCTGGTATATAGGGGAACAGAAGCCATATTCCTCACAGATTATCAGTATTGCAGATGGGGGAGAAACAGATCATTTTCCTGCCGCAACCCTCTCCTGGAGACAGATAAGCATTAGGGGCCCAGATAGGCGCCGTGTATTCCGGTAAAGGAGTTGCTGGAGCAGAGCCAGAACCGTCCCAACTGTCAGACCTTAAAGACAGAGGAAGAAGCACATCCAATAAAGCTGTGGACTCCTTTGGTGCCATAGCCCCAGGGACTGTAGTAGCAGGACGCTCTGTGCCATCAGAAGCAAGTTTCAAATCGTAAAATGGATCCAATGCAAAGACTAAGTCCAAGCAGAAAGCATAGGAGAAACAGCCCTTTACCTCCTTAATGACCTCATCCCTCAATAGCGAGCCCAGGGCGCACAACTTGGACTCCAAACAGTCCTTAGTCACTTGTTCCATGCCTGCCACTGCCAGCAGTTGCTCTGATGCAGATTGTGTCCACTGCTCTGTCACAGGCACATCATGAGCTGCTGTCACCTCAATTGGTTCAGTGGCTGGGACAGCCTCAGATTTTTTTGCAGTTTCCTGGTGGGTTCCCATGCTCCGACCCCTATCCTATCAGGGAAGCCAGACTCTTCTAACTGGAGACACTTCTTTTGTTGGGCTCAACTTTACATGGTTACAGGATAAGGCTCCTACTCCCCTATCATCCCCTAGCCTGTCCAGGTTTACCCAGAGTTGGTTCCACCGTGATCCTACTTCTCCATGTGTGTTACTTATGAGATGCAGTCTTGCATAAGCTTACCAGGGCACTATCCCACTTTACCACAGGAAGGGTACGAAGGATCCACTCCTGACACTTGAAGCAGCTAGCTGAGAGTGTACCTTTTGTGTCCAATAGCAGGGATGCCCATCCTAGGGGCAGCAAAGAAGAAATTAAGTCCTCACACCATCTCTTTTCCCATCAGCCAGTCTGGACTTGCTCTGGACTCTCCCTGGACTCCTTTTCCTATGCTCAACCCCAGGCTTAAAGAGGAGACCCTTTTTAAAGGGGCAATATATTAATCCGTGACTACAAGCTCCTGGAGTTGGACTATAAAGGCATTTCCCAAGCATGTGATTGAAAGAATTGATATCTTTCTCATATTACCTTTGTTTGACAATCCCTTGCCTATTACCCTTGAGAATGGCCAAAATTGAATTTCAGAATTTGTCCCCTATAGATTTCAGTGGGGTTCAGCTAAGCATAGCAGAATATACCTTATTCCTGCTGGTTATTTTAGTAAATGAAGAATGTTATTTTGCTTCTCAGTGTGTGGCATCTCTGCTGGTGGTACAATTGATTGCTTTGATGGAAACAAGCAAATGAGACGTGCAGTGTGTAGCCTGATCCCGTCTGGAGTGGCATGTGAAATATTTGACATTATGTTCACCAGTTGTCACCAAACTATGCATAGATTGAGAAAATGTACAAATAAAATAAATGTATTAATTTAATTTGTTAACAAATGTAACAACGAGAGTTCTGCTGTATGCCATATGCATTCTTTATTGCTTTAAATATGTTAAATAGCTAAGCAGTCTTTGTGATGAAAAAATTAAAGCCAGCACTTTAAATGCCATATTTAATGAGAAATAAATCTATGAAAATTATCTGATTCAGAATTCACAATGTGAAGCTATTCTATGATATTTTAAAAATCATAGTTGTCTTACCATATTGATGTTTTTTTAAGTCAACTCAACCTGTACTCCATGTTAAACCTAAAAACAAAGAGTTCTGTTTAATACTGTGCGCCATAAGATGCCTTCTCTTAATTTTATTATCCAGAAAAGCCTCATCTGTGCTCTTTCTGTTTTAGTTTCATTTTGTTTATGGAACCTTATTTTCACTGACTTATTTCCCTATGCAAAGCAACTGCTTCAGGGGCCACAAAGGGTACTGTTTTGGGCAAGAAGATGGCAGTGGGTGAATCTTAATTATAAAGGCAGGCCACAGACACATTCTTCCACTCCGCACTAGGAAGTGTGTTGGACCAATGAATGTGTTACCATATATATGGCAGCAAACAGCACTGTGCTAAAATATTTCCCATGTATGCATTTAACAAGGGTAGTATTTCTGAGCAAAAGTGGAGTTACACTTAAATATTTGAAATCATATACTATCCAGGTTAAAGTGGTCTCATGGGGATAAACACGTCTAAAAGCATTTTTTCATTTCCATGGCCAGAATAAATTAATATTCTGGCCAATGAAATGAATAAACACCCAAGCACTTTATGTGCCTAAACGCATTTGCAATAGCATGGCTCAGACACGTTTTTGAAGCTGCTTTTCTCCTGCCGGAAGAGACGTAGTGTGCATGAGGCCTAAAGGCTGAAGGTATTTTTTACCTTAATGCATTCTCTGCATTAAGGTAAAAAAACCATCTGAGTGCAGCAACCCCCCCAGCCCCACTTCTACTTAACTTTAATTTTGAATTTTCCATTGGTCTCTACAGCCTTGTACACATGATGCGATAGCTGTACGACCGCACGTCCAACTTTTCTCAAAATTGGCTGTCCATGATTTTGTCTAGCGTACTGACGTGAGTCAAGTTATTGTCCGACAAATGCGAATGTAGTGACGTGTTAGGAACGTATAAAGAGGAAGTTCAGGTGAATGTGAATTGTGAATTACGGATGCAGGTTTACAAGACCGAACACTTCCTTCCAATGCGTGTTTGCACTTCCAATTTTTGTTTGGCCAACTTCTGTACACACGAGAAAATTGGCCAACGCCTTGTTGACAGACAAAAGTTTTCTTGTCTTCACATACAACTTCTGTTGGACGATGATTGAAAATTGGCTGTCGAATGGTGCATACTAACGGTCGGATTATCGGACAACAGGCTGTCGTACGACCGTTGTTGGCGATAATTGTACCGTGTGTACGGGCCTTTATTTTTATAAAGACAGATGACCATTTTCATATACTCTTGCAGGTTAGGTTGGAATGCTATTCCATTATTAGAATTTACACAGATTGTGAGGCTGGTTGAATAATAAAAATTTAGATGGTGAACTTCAATCTTCTTTCCCGGTCAGGCTCACCTAAGCCCAGAATCACAAAGCCTATATCAACACACCTGTTATTAAGATTGTACTCTTTGTGGATTCTTACTGTTGGGCATCGAACAGTAATCCACGTGATGACTGGGACATATGTCTAGGAAATAGTGATCTGTTGGGAGATGGCTTGGTTAATGATCTTGCAGTCCATGATGGCACATCCTTCAGTTGGGTTTTTCTTTGCTACATCTGTGATTTCCCTTGCTGGTGCTACATCCTCTTTGGGAGCCCTTTGCTTGCTTTCTGTCTTCCTCTGTCCCTGTACACACATCTACAGCATATTTTTACGTACTTCTAACACTGTGGTTTCAGATTAGGGAGCACAGTTTGCCTGTCATTTTTGTGAGACTTTTATTCTAAACTGAGAATCCTCCTTTCCTTCTTTCCTTCATACCTGTCTTTAGATCACTGTCTTACACGTTTTGTTACCAGTTGTGAATTTGAATTGGCTCAGCGCCTTTGCAAAATATGCTTATGGTAATGATCCTTATGAATTTGTTGGGATGTCATCCATTCTGTGCATGTATAGCACAGACCCGTAATGCAAACAAAGATTTCAGTGCTGCTACCCATATAATCCACCATCAGCAGAGCTCATAGGTGCTTGATCCACAGTTGCCCATCTGAGAGTAATAGTCAGTAAAGATGATCCGCACAGTGGACTGCATTTGCGTACTGTACACTGTGGTTTCCTGAATAAAAGCAAGATTTTAGAGCAAAAGCGGTTGTGCAGATTATCTTTACTGACTATTACTCGCAGATAGCACAGACCCCAGTTCACTTCACATAAAACATCTTGTTTTTGTCACGTGGTAGGATTACAAGGTAGAGCTATGGATTAATCTTAGATCCTGAATAACACCCCTGAACCACAGATATGTAGATAAAAGGTGTCCGCCTAGTTTGAGCCCATGGACATATTCTCTACCATATTTAAATGATTGAAAAAGCTAAGGGAAAGAGTGTTATTAGGTCGGCCCAAGTTCAAGGGTTTGGAATGAAGGTCAGTGACTCAGTCACTGGCTATTCCTCAAAATGTGTTTTACTGCTGGATCCGTTCTGCCCTGTGACTTGCTCTGTTGGTCTTTCATCCTCTGGGTCCCTCTGCTTATCTGCTGCTCCACCTGCGTCATAACACAATGCAAACCCACAGGCTATTTATGCCCACAGTCACTTCTCTAATTGACTGTCTAGTCCTCACTAGAAACTAGAGTTTGTTTGCCATTTTTCTGGATGTGATCTTTACTGTGCATCTTGAACTGTTCTTTGCTGCTGACCTTGTTTGCCTTACCCCATGTGAACTCTGCTTTGACTTTTGCTGAGTACTTCAACATAGTTTTTGATCAATATTTTACCTTTTTTGTGGCGCTTATTTTGCTTTTGAGTTTAAACCCAAAAATGCCTCTGTTCTCTCCTTGGTACTGTCTTCAGCAGGCTTGTTTTACCTTAACTTTTGACTTTTCCATATCTCATTATCTGATTCTGTTCTGTCCCTTCTAGTCCTTGGCCTGCTTTATAAAGATGGAGTGAGAGGCAGCAGTGCTTGTCAAACTCAAGGTAGTGACCATATTTTGTACCTGTGACAGCAGGGTGAAGTTTGGCACATGTAACAGCATGAAACCTCTGGTAACATAATGCAGCTAGTGGGGCCCATTCATATATTCTGCATGCATTTTATATGCTGCTTTGGTTCACCAGGTACATTTAAAAGGGAACCTTGGAAATGTATTCCAAGCATCTCTTTAATATGTTTTCAGAATATATGCAATTAAAACAATGTATCCATGTCACGAACCCCACACGCCCAAGGCGACTAGCTAACCGCGACGTGCGTGCTGTGACTGGGAGTGTGTACCCACACCAGACCCACAATAACCGATAGCCTGTCACCACTCAGCCATTTATTCCTTCATCGAATTGGTCTGCTGAGCCATCACACACACACAGATCTCCGTCTGGCAGATCTGTTAGTTTACAATCTGCATGCAATCTGCCCACACACAGAGCAATTGCACACTGATTGGCCTGTAGCGTAAACCGAATATTAAGGCACTAAAATACCACAATCTCTCTAGAGATATGAGTCCTAGCTTAGTACACAGAAGTCACTTATTAATTTTAACATTTAATATCCCGAAAATGGGCAGTGCATAAAATATATACAAAGAAAAAAGGAGTTACAAAAAATACAAAAAGATAAACAGACAATACATACAAATGGCAATTCGCTATGAAAATAAAAGGGAATAAAAACAGAAATAAATGTTACGTTACTGCCGTCTATCCCTGGACCGAAGTAAGTCTAGAATTGCGGAAACCTCTCAGTTCAGAAAACCGACTTCGTAGAGGAGACCCCTTGGGACAATGAGACTCCCCAATTTATTGGAATATGGATGTGGGCTGGACCTTAGCCCCCGGCCAATCAACCCTGGGGGGAGTTCCTGTCCCAGCCCACAGAATGTTTCATGTTCCGAAACAACCAACATCAAACTGGATCAGAACGGCGCTGACCACTGGATCATGGATAGGATTTCCAAATCCAGCGCCTTTTCCCGTTCACGACAGTGCCAAACATGACCTACTTGCCGCAACCTAGCGCCACCTAACGGTTTTGTGCATTTTCCTGAGACCTAAAATCAGCTAGAAATACAGAGTGATATGTGCTGGTAGCTTATCACCCGTACGATCCAAAGGAATTATTTTCATTTCTCTGCCACTAATATTTCAGCTTTTCTGAGAGATTAAATATATTCTTTTGATCTGTTGACACTAACCAAAGTTTGTAGACTTTGTAGGACCTAGCAGATCGCCCCCTGTGGTTCCTGCAGCCAGGGAGGCTAGAACTCCTGCTTGAAGCTCATGTAAGGTGACAAGCTGTGATTCCTCTGATTGGTAACTCTTATTAGTGTCTAGGTGTGAAATGGATCAACTGGACACTTTAGCTTGCTTAGTTCTATTTACATGCTATTGAAATGACATTTGGCCTGGCTAACATTGCATGCTATACTTTTCCACACTCAGAATTTAACTACATCCATAATTTTACTATTTCTATAAATCACATCACATCTTGCTAAGGCAAACTACCTTACACGTTACATTTATGTTACATCTCCCCTCTTCCAGATGACGCATAGCTGAGCCTGCATGGAAAGTTCGCTAGTTTGGAGGTGAAAATGCCCCCAACTGAAACTTGGCACTGTTGACATTTCAGCCTGTCCCCTTGCAGATAGGACCACTGCGCCCCTCTCTGAGTGATCCTAACGGGTCTGGATCAGGATTGGCCAGCAGATCGCCATGCGGATCCATTTCATCCACTGGCCACTGACTACCTACTGAACGGGTACAGGCAAATCTGTCATTGTACGCTGTCATCATTCTCAGCCACTGGCCCTGGCCATCCGGTGGTACTCTTTTAGCTACCACACCCAGATGTTTGAGCCTGGCATAAGACCGTTTCTGGGTGGTCTGGACCTGGTTCCACGGCCTGGGTACCAGGGCCTCCACCTTCTGACCTGTCTGCCACATCTCTGCTCCTTCTGCCTCAGCAGAGGACTTGTCAGCACAACACTGGCATTCCTCCAGGCTGACACAAAACCTATCAGGCTGTGGAAATGCAGTGCCATCAGCTGCAGCCTTTGAGAGAGCAGATTCAGATGGGGCCAGTTTCACCCCATCATCCTGTGACCCTTCCTCTGCTGTGCACAGCAACGAATCCTCAACCATGATACTCGTAGCTGTGGGGACAGAGGACAAGGACACAAAAGACTTTATGCTGCCAGGGGTCATCCCCTGACCCGTGTCACACCCTCCTACTTGGTCCTTCTCAGCAGAAGGTCTGCCAGTGCAATACCTGAGCTCTTCTGGGCCAACATCAAACTTATCAGCCAGAAAGTACTCTGTGTTGTCAGCTGCAGCTGCTGAGGTGGGGCCGGATTTGCCCCGTCACCCTGTAGTCTTCCCTCTGCGACACACAGTAACAAATCCGCCGTGGCAGTATTCGCAACTGTGGTGACAGAGGAGGTGGTCACAGAAGACTGGAGTCCACCAGGGGTTCTCCTCTGACCCACGTCACTCACGTCCACCCTGTCCTCAGCAGGACGTCTGTTGGCACAACACTTGAGCTCCTCTGGGCCGGCTTCAAATGTACCAGCCTCTAGGAACTCAGTGCTGTCAGTTGCAGCTGCTGAGGGAGTAGAGTCAGGTTGGATCACATTTGCCCCCTCCCCTTGTGGTCCTTCCTCTGTGATGCACAGCCCAGAATCCACAATGGCGGTACTGGTAGCTGTAATGACAGGGGAGAAGACCACAGAAGACTTTGTCTCACATAGGGTTATAGGCACACCTTGCTTGTCCTTACTAGGAGCTGCTGACACACAATTTGACTTTTTTGCAGAAACTTCAAAACATTCTTTTTCTTTACAAACAGTTACAGTAGCACAATCCTGTTCCCAGGACAAACTCATCCCAACATCCCCAGCTGGCAGTCTGTCAGACAGACCCCTGAACTCCTCAAAGCCGATGTCAATTTTAACAGCCTTGGGGGACTCAGAGCTATCTGCCCCAGATGCTAGTGAGACAACAGTATGAGCGGACCTCAGGCCTGCTTGGCCAAGTTCACAAGGGTCCGACCCAGTTGGATTGGGCCCTTCCACAGACAGTTCCTCTGTATCAGTGGGCTGTGACCAGTTCGGGGCAGACCGGTGGGCCCCGGGAGTCACCACTGCAGCAGAGGGAAGGTCTGCATAGCACAGATCATGACATTTAACATCACATAAAACATTATCAGTTCCAGAGTTCATTTTGACTTTATGTTCTTCTCTAGGCTTGGGCTCTAGAGACTCAATAGGGCCAAGGCCTGGCACACAGTCATTAGCCCTCTGACCCTGCCCAGAGTTCCCCATGTGCACTGAGTCACTCAACGGTACTTTACGTGAATCTGGGGCTTCAGGTGAAGATGCAGGTTTCAGGTGGGCTGAATTTGTCTCATAATGGGCTACCAACCGCCCCAGGTCTTTACCCGATAGTACATTAGTGGCATCTGCTATGCCCACTTCTCTCACTTTGCTTTTAGATCCTTGGGGCAAAGCAACAAAAGCTGTAGGTAACACAGGGAGGACTCTTCCAACCCCTGTGATAACAGTGGCTTTCTTTGGGACCACATCCTCACGGCTCCTTGATCCTGAAAGGGCTAGGACATCTGTGTCTCCCATATTTCGGAGTCCGACTGAAATGTTGTTACATGCGGTAACCAGCTGCAGGCTATCCGCATGGCCTCCTACATTAGTGGGATCTGCTCTGCCCACTTCTTTCACTTGGCTTTCCAATTCCTGGTTCAAAGAAACACAAGCCATAGGTACAGCAGGGATGGCTCCTCCAGCTCCTGCGCCTACCATGGCTTCCCCTGGGATCACATCCTCACAGCTCCTCAATCCTGGAAGAGCTAGAACATCCTCTGATCCCACACCTCGGAGTGTAACACTGTTACTTGCGGTAACTGGCTGCAGGTTATCCGCTCTGTCTCCTACATTTTCCCCTACAAGCAACACACTAGGGGGTGCACTTTTCACACTTGCTGATGGGCTAGGCCTCCTCATCTTTGGACAAAGGCTTGAGCAACTTCCACCTTGGTTACAGATTAAACACTTGAAGGTATCCACAGATGTAGGCCTGGCTTTTGTAGTTCTTAATGCAGATGGAGGGGACATTGCATTCCCATGTTGGATTTGGGCCCTCAGTTTGTGCTCTGTCTCTATCTGCTCCATCTGCTGTTGGTGCTTTTCTTCAAGCTGGAGTAAACCAGAAATTAACTGAAACTGCAACTCGGGGTCATCACTTTCCAAAAGCTGTAGGTACGCTCCCAGAGTCCAACCCTTTTTGCGCTGGGCTTTCTTCTGCTGAGTGAGTCTGAGGGCAGAGTCACGCCAGTTCTCGCAGTACTCTGGAGTGGTACATTTGCAGAATTCAGCTGGCATGGTCTCCTGTTCTCTCTCGTTCTCTATCAGTGCACCCAAAAGCTGGTACCTCGTCTTGCCAACGGTATTGATGCCCTTTAGATCACAGAGGTCAGTCACGGTCTCATTGGATTGACTCAGGTAAAAGCGGATTATCTCATCAGCTACCATAAGCGGATTATCTCATCAGCTACCATCTTCAAGTGTTCGCCCAAATAAAAGATAGAAAAGAAAAACAAGAGGGGATGGGGAGCAAATAGCCAAGTATGTCTGTTCCAAAAACAAAAATTATGCACTGAGTGAGCTTCTGTAGGTCAGTTGCTTCTAATAAGCTTCCAACCTTTAGTACATGGGCTAAATGAATAAACCATGCACTAATGTACTAAGCAAATCCCGCTCGCTGCCACCAATCTGTCACGAACCCCACACGCCCAAGGCGACTAGCTAACCGCGACGTGCGTGCTGTGACTTGGTGTATATGAGGGAATAAAGAGGAACTTATACTGCTGTAAGATTTCACTGTGCTTTCACAGCCCGCACTACCTTTGGCCACCACTAGAGGGAGACACCACTCCAATCCAGCTGGCTCACCACACACAGGCAGATACGAATCTTACATACAATCTGGTACACTCTATGGGTTGGGGAGCAGTCTAGCAATTAATACACACTTCTAGGGTTTCTCTAGCTATCCTACAAGCTAAAACCCCGGTGCTAATCACTCTTCCCACTGTCCACACACCCACACCAGACCCACAATAACCGATAGCCTGTCACCACTCAGCCGTTTATTCCTTCATCGAATTGGTCTGCTGAGCCACCACACACACACAGATCTCCGTCTGGCAGATCTGTTAGTTTACAATCTGCATGCAATCTGCCCACACACAGAGAAATTGCACACCGATTGGCCTGTAGCGTAAACCGAATATTAAGGCACTAAAATACCACAATCTCTCTAGAGATATGAGTCCTAGCTTAGTACACAGAACTCACTTATTAATTTTAACATTTAATATCCCGAAAATGGGCAGTGCATAAGGTATATACAAAGAAAAAAAGGAGTTACAAAAAATACAAAAAGATAAACAGACAATACATACAAATGGCAATTCGCTATGAAAATAAAAGGGAATAAAAACAGAAATAAACGTTACCACCGTCTATCCCTGGACCGAAGTAAGTCTCGAATTTGCGGAAACCTCTCGGTTCAGAAAACCGACTTCGTAGAGGAGAACCTTAGTGAACAAACAGCATAATGAAGGCCAAGGAACACACCAGACAGGTCAGGAATAAAGTTGTGGAGCAGGGTTATCCCAAAATATCCCAAGCTTGTTAACATCTCACAGACCAGTGTTCAATCCATCATATGAAATGGAAAGAGTATGGCACAACTGCAAACCTACCAAGACATGGCTGTCCACCTAAACTGACAGGCCAGGCAAGGAGAGCATTAATCAGAGAAGCAGCAAAGAGGCCCTTGGTAACCTCTGGAGGAGCTGCAGAGATCCCCACAGCTCAGGTGGGAAAATCTGTCCACAGGACAACAATTACTCATGCACTCAGCAAATCTGGCCTTTATTTAAGAGTGGCAAAAAGAAAGCCTTTGTTGAAAGGAACCCATAAGAATTCCAGTTTGCGAGAAGCAATGTGGGGGGACACCAAACGTGCTGCTCTGGTCAGATGAGACCAAAATTTAATTTTTTGGCCTAAAAGCAAAATGCTATGTGTGGCAGAAAACTAACACTGCACATAACCCTGAATACGCACGCCATCCCCGCCATGAAACATGGTGGTGGCAGCATCATGTTGTGGGGATGCTTTTCTTCAGCGTCGACAGGGAAGCTGGTCAGAGTTGATGGGTAGGTGGTTGGAGCCAAATACAGGGCAATCTTAGAAAAAAAACATGTTAAAGTCTGCAAAAGACTTGAGACTGGATCGGAGGTTCACCTTCCAGCAGGACAATGACCCTAAACCATACAACCAGAGCTACAATGGCATGGTTTAGATCAGGGATATGCAATTAGCGGACCTCCAGATGTTGCAAAACTACAAGTCCCATCATGCCTCTGCCTCTGGGTGTCATGCTTGTGGCTGTCAGTCTTGCTATGCCTCATGGGACTTGTAGTTCTGCAACATCTGGAGGTCCGCTAATTGCATATCCCTGGTTTAGATGAAAGCATGGTCCTGTAATGGATGTAATTAATGGTCATAGTAAAATGCCTATTTCAATGGTGTCACATACATGCTTTATACACATTTATGCTATTAGCCTATTATATACATATATTCCTTACTCAGACATGCTCGTCAGATTAATTACTTTCATTCTTACTTGGTTTGCTACTAACAAACAATAAAGGAAGAAACAGATGATTTCTAAGATGGCGCTTTGGGGAAGGAACCGCGCCCAAGACAGAAGTTACCATATCCTGGAAGAAAATTATAATCACATAGATACATCCAATCATGAACTTGTATGTCCTTTGCTTGATGTTCATTGAATTACGCCTATCAGACATGTCACGCAATGTCTAGCAGACCCTTTATAAGCGTAAAAAGAGGAACAAATAAAAGCAGAAATATCTTGACTCTGAACTCGTATCAGCGTCTTATTTCTCTCGTGTGTACACA
>BLSH010081451.1:124544-135182 GCA_018402905.1 Glandirana rugosa
CACTCTAAACATTATATTTAATTAAAGTACTTATTTTGGTATGTATTTGAAGTAATATGATTTGTACATTGTAAAAAGAACACGTAGGATATTGAGTACAAAGTACCTAACCAGAGGTGAGGGAGTCCTCATCAGATTGCAGATTTTTCATTATATGCTTTCTATTTTTAAAGTATATTAAAGATTTTAATTACATATCACTCATACAAGTTTTTTCCTTATTACTCCCCTGTTTGGGGTTCATTAGTATGGTCGAGTTACTTTCTTCCTTCTTCCCCTTCCATAACCACAGGACGTGCACTCCCTTTGAGTATACCTTGGTGACATGATATTCCCCATTCACATAATTTATAGGAACATATAGTGGATGTGGATGCCTGGTTTGCTGGCCCCTTCCTCGTGTGGGTGCATCTCCTGGATTCTTCAGCCTCAGTCCCCGTTGGGGTCCCTGTTCCGACACTTCCCTCACGTGCAGGACACCAATACCTTCCCCTTCTTCCTTCTTTCATTGAGCTGGTATGATTACTTGGGGTTTGTCCCCTCATTATTCCTTTTTTGAACATACTCACTATACATTAATTTTAGAAATTATATGAAATTTTTATCTTTCGTATATTACTTTTTAGACGTTAGACTACTCCTGAGGGAGTGGAGACCAATCCATGAAACATGAGTTATAGGATGCACAAGAAAAATGTTACATGTTTAGTATAATGAAGTTTATGTATGGTTTTATTCATGAAATTAATTTATATTACAAATCTCACTTTACCATGATGAATTATCTACTGAGATCCAACTCAATGTATTGTTTTTACCCAATCCATCATGTATGTTTAATGATGATTGTACTGATATTTATCATCATGCAATTAAATAACATCACATGTATACAATGGTTATCTATATATTTACTTTGTGACTGGTCTCATTTAAAGTCCCTCAGACCCATTTTCCTTCTTTCTTTGCACGCAAATTTTAGGATGGAGACCTATCATAATTATGGTGTCACTGACCACATTTCCTGTTTCTTTTTCATGAATGAAAGAAATGTTTTTGTGTTATCATTCATATTCTCTGAAAAATGGCCAAGAAATCATAAATTCTGCCAGGGTATGTAAACTTATGAGCACAACTGAATACTATATACAGTATCTCACAAAAGTGAGTACACTCCTCACATTTTTGTAAATATTTTATTATATCTTTTCGTGTGACAATACTGAAGAAATTACACTTTGCTATAATGTAAAGTAGTGAGCGTACAGTTTGTATAACAGTGTAAATTAGCTGTCCCCTCTAAATAGCTCAACACACAGCCAATAATGTCTAAACTGCTGGTAACAAAAGCGAGTACACCCCTAAGTGAAGATGTCCAAGTAGCCATTTTCCCTCCCTAGTGTCACGTGACTCATTAGTGTTACAAGGTCTCAGGTGTGAACGGGGAGCAGGTGTGTTGAATTTGGTGTTATCGCTCTCAATCTCTCATACTGTTCACTGGAAGTTCAACATGGCACCTCATGGCAAAGAATTCTTTGAGGATCTGAAAAAAGAATTGTTGCTCTACATAAAGATGGCCTACTCTATAAGAAAATTGCCAAGACCCTGAAACTGAGCTGCAGCACGGTGGCCAAGACCATACAGCGGTTTAGCAGGACAAGCTCCACTCAGAACAGTCCTCGCCATTGTCGAACAAAGAAGTTGAGTGCACGAGCTCAACGTCATATCCAGAGGTTGTCTGTAGGAAATAGACGTATGAGTGCTGCCAGCATTGCTGCAGAAGTTGAAGGGGTGGGGGACCATATGCCGCATACTGCATCAAATTGGTCTGCATGGCTGTCGCCCCAGAAGGAAGCCTCTTCTAAAGATGATGCACAAGAAAGCCCACAAACAGTTTGCTGAAGTCAAGCAGACTAAGGACATGGATTAGTGGAACCATGCCCTGTGGTCTGATGAGACCAAGATTAACTTATTTGGTTCAGATGGTGTCAAGCGTGTGTGGTTGAAACCAGGTGAGGAGTACAAAGACAAGTGTGTCTTGCCTACAGTCAAGCATGGTGGTGGGAGTGTCATGGTCTGGGGCTGTATGAGTGCTGCCAGCACTGGGGAGCTAAAGTTCATTGAGGGAACCATGAATGCCAACATGTACTGTGACATACTGAAGCAGAGCATGGTCTCCTCCCTTCTGAGACTGGGCCGCTGGGCAGTATTCCAACATAACGGCCCCAAACACACCTCCAAGACGACCACTGTGTTGCTAAAGAAGCTGAGGTTAAAGGTGATGGACTGGCCAAGCATGTCTCCAGACCTAACCCCTATTGAGCTTCTGTGGGGCATCCTCAAATGACAGGTGGAGGAGCGCAAGGTCTCTAACATCCACCAGCTCCATGAAGTCGTCATGGAGGAGTGGAAGAGGACTCCAGTGGAAACCTATGAAGCTCTGGTGAACTCCATGCCCAAGAGGGTTAAGGCAATGCTGAAAATAATGGTGGCCAGACAAAATATTGACACTTTGGGGCCAATTTGGACATTTTCACTTAGGGGTATACTCGCTTTTGTTGCCAGCAGTTTAGACATTAATGGCTGTGTGTTGAGTTATTTTGAGGGGACAGTAAATTTACACTGTTGTACAAGCTGTACACTCTCTACTTTACATTGTAGCAAAGTGTAATTCTTCAGTGTTGTTACATGAAAATATATAGTAAAATAGTTACAAAAATGTGAGGGGTGTACTAACTTTTGTGAGATACTGTGTATATACATATATATATTGTGATGTTATGCGAGGCGCCATAATGGACGGGTGATACATGTCGCCTCGCATGCGATCAATTTGAGGCGACTAGCAAGAGTCCGACTCGGGTTTTGCCAGCCATCGTGGCAGAGCTGGTTGCGGCCCAGACTTTCTGGTCCACTGTTAGGAAAAGACTGTGCTAAGGGTTAATGGCAGTTGATTGTGGTTTCCTCTATTCCCTGGATGAGCAGCTCTATTTAAACTTCCTGCTTCCTGTAGCAAATGCTGTCCATTCTACAGCGTTCCAGTGTGTTCCCGTGGCCTGTTTGCTAAAGACTTTCTGTATCTGTGACCCGGCTTGCCCGACCTTGATTGAACTCTGCCTGTACCGACCTTCTGCCTGTTTACGACCACGTTTCTGCCTGACCCCCTTGTACCGCATCAGCCAGCCTGTTAAAGACCCTGCCTGCACCTGACGACCCGTTTGCCTGCTCCCTTGCACCGCACCAGCCAGCCTGTTGCCGACCCGGCCTGCATCACCACTCTTCTGTCTGCACGAGCTCCTGGAGGATCCTCACAACACCACCGGCATCCGCACCAGCCCTCGTGCCCCCCTGTGCTCCGGAATCTCCTGTCTGCTCTACCAGGGGTTCCCGAACCAGGGTCGTAAGAGAGGTTGCCCTCTGCACAATCAGACTCCATCACCAGGTATGTGACAGAAACGGACAGCCATGTCTGAGTCTGAGCAGGGGCCCTCTCCGCTGCATGAACTCTGTCAACATTTGGACGGTCTCTCTCGAGCCGTGCAACACCTGCAGGCAGACTACACTCAGCTCCAGACCCAGCTCTGGGAAATTGCCCGATCGGGGGCTTGTCAGCGGTCAATGGAACCCACAGTGCCTTTGCCTGAACGGTTCTCAGGGGACCGTAGGAAGTTCAGAGCGTTCCGCTGTGCCTGTGAACTTTATTTCAGCTGGAAGCCACGAAGGTGGGGCTGGTGATTTCCCTACTGCGGGACGAGCCCCAACTATGGGCCCACCGGCTCCTGGAGCAAGGGGTGTCTGAGGTATCAGATTTGTCTCGGGTTTTCCAAGCTATGGCTCGGCTGTATGTAGACCCGTATCAGGCGGCCACTGCCGAAGCTGCACTCCACGCCCGCCGACAAGGCCGCCGACTGGCAGAGGAGTTTGTATCAGAATTCAGGCGTTGGAGCTCCGACACGGCCTGGAATGAAGCTGCTCTGCGCCACCAGTTCCAGCGGGGTTTGGCCGACCCCCAGAAGGATGAATTGGCCCGTGTTGGGACGCCATCCTCCTTGGAGAGGCTCATCGACCTGGCCATCCAGATCGATCGGCGCCTTTGTGAACGCAGAGCGGAAAGTGCCAAGGTGAACCTGCGACCTTTGTGGTTGTTACCCCCCACTGGGGGATTGCCAAAAGGCACTCTGGCTGGCTCCACCATTGTCACCTCTCCTCCTCCGAGACTGCCTGAACCCCAGCAGCGGGGTGTGGCATACTCGGCATTGACCTCTGAAGAGAACCAGCACTGAAGGAACCTCGGCCTCTGCCTCTACTGTGGAGAGCCGGGGCACTTAGTGCGCTCCTGTCCTTCCAAGTTGGAAAGATGTCTTGCCACCTCTCCTCAACCAGCACTCACCTCACCCTCTCTCTGCTTTTACAGTCTCCTGGGGGAGCCGTTACCATCTGCTATTATAGACTCAGGTGCATGCAGTTGCTTCCTGGACCTCAGCTTTGCGGCACAACACAGGATACCCCTGCGACCCAAAACTCGCAGGATGGCGGTGCACCTGGCTGATGGCACAACCTTGAAATCTGGCCTGGTCTCAGAGGAGACCACCCCTCTGACCACCACGATGCAGGGAGGCCATCAGGAGCTACTCACCCTCGATGCCATCGCCTCACCCATCTTCCCTGTTATTCTTGGACTGCCTTGGCTTCAGGCCCATAATCCCACCATTGACTGGTCCTCTGGGGAAGTCCAGTTCCAGTCCCAGTATTGCCACAAGCACTGCTTCCCCCCGGATTCCTGCATCAGATCCTGCCCTACTAACCCTGGACCTTGATCCGGAGCCTGAGATCAGTCAGCTCGTCCCCAGCGTCTACCACGCTTTTATAGATGTCTTTAGCAAAAAGGGGGCTGATGTCCTTCCACCTCATAGACCGTATGACTGCCCCATTGAGCTTCTCCCCGGTGCAGAGATTCCCTTTGGAAGGATATACCCGCTGACAGAGTTGGAACTCAGCACCCTGAAGTCCTATATTGACGAGAATCTCAAAAAGGGCTTCATCTGTGCTTCTACGTCCCCGGCTGGGGCAGGCATCTTTTTCGTAGAGAAGAAGGACCATTCCCTGCAGCCATGTATTTATTACCGGGAGCTCAAGTCATGGTGAAAAACCGCTACCCACTTCCACTTGTTCCGGAATTGTTTCAGCGCCTGGGGACCGCCACCGTGTTCACTAAATTAGACCTCCGGGGAGCTTACAACCTGGTGCGGATCAGAGAAGGCGATGAATGGAAGACGGCCTTTTGTACTCCTTTCGGTCACTTCGAGTACTTGGTGATGCCATTCGGTTTATGTAATGCCCCAGCTACCTTTCAGCATTTCATAAATGACATATTCAGAGACTTCCGTGACCTCTTTGTCATCGCCTACCTCGATGATAGTTTGATTTTCTCACCTTCTCTGGAGCTCCACCGTGTCCATGTCAAACAGGTACTGGGTCACCTCCGCCAACATGGCCTCTATGCTAAACCAGAGAAGTGTGAATTCGAGCAGGCAAGCAGCCAGTTCCTTGGACTTATTATCTCTGTCCGAGGCATCAGGATGGACCCCCAAAAGGTCGCTACCATCCTGGACTGGCCCGCTCCGGTCGACAGGAAAGGAACCCAGAGATTCATAGGTTTTGCAAACTTCTATAGGAAGTTTATCCGGGGATTTTCCTCCATCATCTCCCCCATCACACACCTGACCAAGCAGGATATCCCGTTCCATTGGACTCCTGAGGCACAAACAGCCTTAGAAAAACTCAAAGGACTGTTTACATCAGCACCCATCCTGAAGCACCCGGACCCCGCTCTGCCCTATGTTCTGGAAGTTGATGCATCCGAAGTGGCATTCGGGGCTATTCTCTCTCAAAGGCAAGGTACAAAGGCGCTGCTACACCCGGTGGCGTATTTCTCACGCAGACTGTCTCCCGCTGAAAGGAACTATGATGTGGGGGACCGTGAGCTCCTTGCTATTAAAGCCGCTCTGGAGGAATGGCGGTATCTCCTAGAGGGGGCAGCGCATCTGATTCTCATCTATACGGACCACCGTAATCTGGAATACCTGAGAATTGCGAAGAGAGTTCATGGGAGCCCGAAAATCATATACATGCGAAAGAGCTCATCAAACGATTCTGGAGAAGGCACCCAGACTTAAGCGCCCAGCTGGGCATCCGGAGGCTGCCCCTGGGGGGGGGGGGGGGGATGTTAGGAAAAGACTGTGCTAAGGATTAATGGCACTTGATTGTGGTTTCCTCTATTCCCAGGATGAGCAGCTCTATTTAAACTTCCTGCTTCCTGTAGTAAATGCTGTCTGTTCTACAGCTTTCCAGTGTGTTCCCGTGACCTGTTTGCTAAAGACTTCCTGTATCTGTGACCCGGCTTGCCCGACCTTGATTGAACTCTGCCTGTACCGACCTTCTGCCTGTTTATGACCATGCTTCTGCCTGACCCCCTTGTACCGCATCAGCCAGCCTGTTAACGACCCTGCCTGCACCTGACGACACGTTTGCCTGCTCCCTTGCACCGCACCAGCCAGCCTGTTAATGACCCGGCCTGCACCTGACGACCCGTTTGCCTGCTGCCTTGTACCGCAACAGCCAGCCTGTTGCCGACCCGGCCTGCATCACCACTCTTCTGTCTGCACAAGCTCCTGGAGGATCCTCACAACACCACCGGCATCCGCACCAGCCCTTGTGCCCCCCTGTGCTCCGGAAATACCTGTCTGCTCTACCAGGGGTTCCCGAACCAGGGTCGTAAGAGAGGTTGTTCTCTGCACAATCAGACTCCATCACCAGGTACGTGACATCCACTCAAGAAGAGAGCAGAGGAGAGCTCTATCCTGGATCTCAGAGAGAAAAAGCTGTGAGTGAGCTCTGTGTGATAATTTGGACTCAAAGATCAAGGTTTGCACTGTGCTTATGTTTTGTGGCTGTAGGGGACAGCCCCACACTGTATAGAGAGGAACCCAATTGTTTAGTTTAGCGCTGGACGAGGTTTTGTTTTCTGTTTTGTTATGTGTTTTGATCTTGCAAACCTGTGATAATAAACCTGGCAAGCCGCCAGATCTTAAAGAAACTGACATCCATACTGAATATTTTCCTAGGAAAAGTGATCCCCACAAGCTAATTTCCCACACGTGGTGGAGTTCAGCGATGCAACTTTCAAAGATGGAGGAAATGTTGAAGGCCCTGCTGAAAGCCAATGCAACCTAATGGGAAACCAACTGCCAGGTTGCAGAGGCCGCTGCAGCTCAGCGAGAGGAGAGTCGCCAGGCTATTGCAGCACAACAGGCGGCTCAGCAGGAGGCAACTCGTCAGGCTATCGCAGCACAACAGGAGATGAACCGGCAGTTTGCGGAAGCCCTGCTGGAGTTAAAAAAGGGGCCCGTACCTCCGGTGACAATGGAACCAAAGTTGGTACGCGCCTCTTACCACATGCAGAAGATGACACCTGCGGATGACATGCAGGTGTACCTCACAACCTTTTAAAGAGTCGCTCTTCTAGAAGGATGGCAAAAAGAACAATGGGCAGGACTGCTAGCACCATTCTTGACCCGCGAACCCCAAAAAGCCTATTTCGATCTGGAAACAGATAAGGCCCAGGACTATGAGTCTCTAAAGGCAGAAATACTCGCACACCTGGGCGTCACCATGGCAGTCCGGGCCCAACGCGTGCATCAGTGGACCTAGCGCACCGACAAGCCACCTCATTCGCAGATGTTTGACCTGGTTCATCTTACCACGAAATGGCTACAGCCAGGTCCCCAGATTGTGGAGCGTGTGGTCGTGGACCGCTATCTACGTGCGCTCCCTGCTACCTTGAGGAAATGGATCAGTCATGGGGACCCCAAAACCGCCAACCAACTCGTGAAACTCGTGGAGAGTGGCGGCGAGGTCTTGTTTTCTGTTTTGTTATGTGTTTTGATCTTGCAAACCTATGATAATAAACCTGAATATTTTCCTCTGAAAAGTGATCCCCACAAGCTAATCTCACACAATATATATATATATATATATACAGTCAGGCCTATAAATATTGGGACATTGACCCATATCTAATCTTTTTGGCTCTATACACCACCACAATGGATTTGAAATGAAACTAACAAGATGTGCTTTAACTGTAGACTTTCAGCTTTAATTTGAGGGTATTAACGTCCAAATCAGGTGAACGGTGTAGGAATTACAACAGTTTGTATATGTGCCTCCCACTTTTTAAGGGACCAAAAGTAATGGGACAGATTAACAATCATAAATCAAACTTTCACTTTTTAATACTTGGTTGCAAATCCTTTGCAGTCAATTACAGCCTGCAGTCTGGAACGCATAGACATCACCAAACACTGGGTTTCATCCCTGGTGCTGCTCTGCCAGGCCTCTACTGCAACTGTCTTCAGTTCCTGCTTGTTCTTGGGGCATTTTCCCTTCAGTTTTGTCTTCAGCAAGTGAAATGCATGCTCAATCGGATTCAGGTCAGGTGATTGACTTGGCCATTGCATAACATTGCACTTCTTTCCCTTATAAAACTCTTTGGTTGCTTTCGCAGTATGCTTCGGGTCATTGTCCATCTGCACTGTGAAGCGCCATCCAATGAGTTCTGAAGCATTTGGCTGAATATGAGCAGAGAATATTGCCCGAAACAATTCAGAATTCATTCTGCTGCTTTTGTCAGCAGTCACATCATCAATAAATACAAGAGAACCAGTTCCATTGGCAGCCATACATGCCCACGCCATGACACTACCACCACCATGCTTCACTGATGAGGTGGTATGCTTTGGATCATGAGCAGTTCCTTTCCTTCTGCATACTCTTCTCTTCCCATCAGTCTGGTACAAGTTGATCTTGGTCTCATCTGTCCATAGGATGTTCTTCCAGAACTGTGAAAGCTTTTTTATATGTTGTTTGGCAAACTCTAATCTGGCCTTCCTGTTTTTGAGGCTCACCAATGGTTTACATCTTGTGGTGAACCCTCTGTATTCACTCTGGTGAAGTCCTCTCTTGATTGTTGACTTTTACACACATACACCTACCTCCTGGAGAGTGTTCTTGATCTGGCCAACTGTTGTGAAGGGTGTTTTATTCACTAGGGAAAGAATTCTTCGGTCATCCACCACAGTTGTTTTCCGTGGTCTTCCAGGTCTTTTGGTGTTGCTGAGCTCACTGGTGCGTTCTTTCTTTTTAAGGATGTTCCAAACAGTTGATTTGGCCACACCTAATGTTTTTGCTATCTGTCCGATGGGTTTGTTTTGTTTTTTCAGCCTAATGATGGCTTGCTTCACTGATAGTGACAGCTCTTTGGTTCTCATATTGAGAGTTGACAGCAACAGATTCCAAATGCAAATAGCATACTTGAAATTAACTCTGGACCTTTTATCTGCTCCTTGTAAATGGGATAATGAGGGAATAACACACTCCTGGCCATGGAACAGCTAAGCAGCCAATTGTCTCATTACTTTTGGTCCCTTAAAAAGTGTGAGGCACATATACAAACTATATAATCAAAACAGTTGCGCTTAAAAGTGATGAAGTGAAATAAATAATCATGAACGTGACCAAATGATGTAAGTGAAAAAAATATTATGCATAAAGTCCAAAAATGAACATATATAAAACAAGTGGAATAGCTCCTTAGATGAATATCCACACACTAAAATAAAGAAGACTGATGGCAAAGTAGTCCCAAAAAAGGAAAACAAAAGCAAAAAGTCCAACACCATGCAGTAGTGAAGTGAAGTATATGGAATAATGGTTAGGACATTCAGATGCACCAGAGAAAAGAGATGAGCCACCACCGATGATGTGTACACCTCTAGGTAAATAAAGGGTACCCTTACCGGAGGGAGTGGACCCACTATTTCTAGTAAGTCACCAGCGCTGGCAGAAATTGACCCTCTGCGGGGTATAGCACCAGGTAGGCTCGTCTCTTCCTAATGGTAAGGTAACTGCAGTGGGAGCAGCCTTTCTCCAGTCACAATGCTCACAAGTCACGCATGTGTTTAGGCTGGGGCTGCATCTCTTTGCAGACTGTTCTCTCCTCTCTCCCCCTTCCATGCATCTGCTGAGTCCGCTGGTGACTTACTAGAAATAGTGGGTCCACTCCCTCCGGTAAGGGTACCCTTTATTTACCTAGAGGTGTACACATCATCGGTGGCGGCTCATCTCTTTTCTCATGGTGTTGGACTTTTTGCTTTTGTTTTCCTTTTTTGGGACTACTTTGCCATCAGTCTTCTTTATTTTAGTGTGTGGATATTCATCTAAGGAGCTATTCCACTTGTTTTATATATGTTCATTTTTGGACTTTATGCATAATATTTTTTTCACTTACATCATTTGGTCACGTTCATGATTATTTATTTCACTTCATCACTTTTAAGCGCAACTGTTTTGATTATATATATTGTTTAGGTGTTATTATCGCACTATATGTTGCTGCTATATTTGGGATTTCTTAAAGCGCAATACTGTTTTTCTTTTTATAGTACTTGGTGCACATATACAAACTGTTGTAATTCCTACACCGTTCACCTGATTTGGATGTAAATACCCTCAAATTAAAGCTGAAAGTCTGCAGTTAAAGTACATCTTGATTGTTTCATTTCAAATCCATTGTGGTGG
>BLSH010081451.1:173258-183857 GCA_018402905.1 Glandirana rugosa
ACGTACGTTGTCCCGTAGCCACCGACCGACGTAACCGACCTAAAGTCAAGTCAAATTTTACCTGAAAACACGGATGTCCCCACGTCCGGGAGACATTTCCGAATCAAGTAGCGGACTCTCCCCGACATCCTCGACTTAGGTATCCTCAAAGTGGCCGACCTCATGGTGTCAGAATAACTTCTAACTGAGTTCATTCTTTACTCCCCGAGGGGCAAATTGGTTCTTCCTCTAGTTCTGACTAATCCTCGTCCTAAGAGAGACAGTACATCGAGATGTTCGTAATCACGTCGTTCTGGGTCACAACAACGACTTCTCACGCTAACATGTACGGTCTTATAATTAAGGACACCAAAAGGGGGGTACGGTGCTTCTCTGGTAGGTACAATTCCCAAGTTTCCTCAGACTCATTACCCGGGCCTCACCTATAGAGCAAATCATCCCTCAGTTGCAATCGATTCCACTCCCGACGTAATATTCTGGCATGTACAATCGCACTCTTCAGCAACAACACTGGGTCTTGCTGCACTAATGCTTGTAGAGCTACATGACAGAGAGAATCCTGCTCCTAATCAGTCTTGATCTCCTTCTTGGTTAAACGGGGAGCCCCTCATTTCTTACTTGAGTCAATCTTCAATAAGACTGTGGTACTCCAGCCGGTGAAACTCCTATGGATTCAGCTCCTACAGCCCCTCTCAGGCGATGAACTAAGCCTTTACAGAGGGCCTGCACCCCTGTAGGCACAAAAGTCCATTTTAAACTGAACTGAAATCCAGCCAATGCAGCCAGCCACCGATGCCCTGTTGCATGCAATTTTGCAGATGTTAGTAGGTAGGTCAATGGGTTGTTATCGTTTTTTACAACGAATTGAGCCCCATACAGGTAGTCCTTTAATTTGTCAACGACTGCCCAGTTCAAAGCTAGGAACTCCAATTTATGTGTCGGATAACTTCTTTCAGAAGGGATAAGACTTCGGCTCACATAGGCCACCGGATTGAGCTGGCCATCTTGCTCTTGACAAAGAATTCCTCCTAACCCATCCCTGCTGGCATCTACACGAAGCTCATATGGTTTGGACGGGTCAGCATAGGATAGGACAGGAGCTTCAGTAAGGCTTATCTTCAATTGTCTGTAAGCTTCCTCACATTAATGGGTCCACTGCTCTCTAATGAACTCTTTCTTTCCTCTCCAGCCCAACTTCTTCTCTTTCGTCTTTCCTTCTTCCTCCCCGGAGGCTACCTGTAACAATTCATTGAGTGGCTTATCAATCCTGGTGAAGTGAGCCACAAATATCCAATAGTATGAGCAGAACCCTAAGAAGGATCTCAATTCTGTCACAGTTTCAGGCCTAGGCCATGCAGTGACTGCCTCCAACTTTTTAGGGTCAGTTGCCACACCACTGGTCGAAACCACATGCCCTAGATAGGTAACCGAAATACGATGGAACTGACACTTCTCCAGGGATAATTTCAATCCTTCTTCATGGCCTCTCAAATACCTTCTCCAACCAGGCCTCGTGTACTTCAAGGGTTCTTCCAAACACTATAATAGGGATGAGCCGAAGACACCCCCCGGTTCGGTTCGCAACAGAACATGCGAACAGACAAAAAGTTCAGGGCGAACATCCGAACACCATTAAAGTCTATGGGACGCGAACATGAAAAATCAAAAAATGCTAATTTTAAATGCTTATATGCAATGTTATTGTCCTAAAAAGTATATGGGGACCCGGGTCCTGCCCTAGGGGACATGTATCAATGAAAAAAAAAGTTTTTAAATTGATCGTTTTTCAGGAGCAGCGATTTTAATATGGCTTGAAGTGAAAAAAAAAAGAAAGAAAAAATCCTTTAAATATTGTGCCTGGGGGTGTCCTTAGTCTGTGTGTAAAAGGGCACATCTCTGTGAGGTGTAGAACACAGCTAGTGCAAAATGACATTTCCATAGGAAAAATTGTCATTTAAAATCGCGGCTGTAATGTATTGCCGTTTCCCGGCTATATACAAAAAATCGCTGAAAAAAAGTGTGTGCGGTCCCCCCACCCCCACCCCAGTCCAAACCAGGCTCTTCGGGTCTGGTTTGGATATTAAGGGGAACCCCGTGCCATATTAAAAAAAAAAGTTACGTGGGGGTCCCCCTAAAATCCAAACCAGACCCTTACCTGAGCATGCAGCCCTGGCCGGTTAGGATGGGGGGGGGGTGAGTGAGCGCCCCCCCCCTCCTGAACCGTACGAGGCTACATGCTTCAACATGGGGAGTATGGGCGCTTTGGGGGAGGGGGGCTCTGCCCCCCCCCTCAAAGCACCTTGTCTCCATGTTGACGGGGACAAAAGCCTCTTCCCCACAAGCCTGGCCGGTACTTGTGGGGGTCTGCGGGCGGGGGGGCTTATCAGAATCTGGAAGCCCCCTTTAATAAGATCAAGATGAAGTTGAAGATTGAAGACGAAGAGAGGAAGCAAGAAGACTAAAAGAAGAAGCAGAAAACCAGAAGAAGGAGCGGGCCAGGAGAAGATGGAGGAAGATAGAAGAAAGAGCTATAATACAAAATAAAGAACTTGTCAAAAACTGCCTATTGGTTTTTTTTTACAATACACTCCTTTTTTGGTGAATGTGTAGGGGTACAAAGTACCCCAAACCTATTCACTTGGGGGGGTGGGATCTGGGGGACCCCTTATTAAAAGGGGCTTCCAGATTCTGATAAGCCCCCTGCCCGTAGACCCCCACAACCACCGGCCAGGGTTGTGGGGATGAGGCCCTTCTCCCCATCAACATGGGGACAAGGTACTTTGGGGGGGACCTCAAAGCATCCTCCCCATGTTGAGGGCATGTGGCCTGGTATGGTTCGGAGGGGGGTCGCTCGCTCGTCCCCAACCCCTCCTGCCATGCCAGGGCTGCGTGCTCAGATAAGGGCCTGGTTTGGATTGGGGGGAACCGCACATCTTTTTTTTTTTTGGCACGGGGTTCCCCTTAAATTCCATACCAGACCTGAAGGGCCTGGCTTGGATTTTCGGGGGAACCGCACGTCATTTTTTAAAAAAAAAATGGCACGGGGTTCCCCTTAAATTCCATACCAGACCTGAAGGGCCTGGTTTTGATTTTGGGGGGAACCGCACGTCATTTTTTGTTTATTTTGGCACGAGTAAACCAGAAGTGACGTTCTGACGTTGCTTCCGGAAATGTACGAAGGAGTCCCAATTGAAGCTGATTCCGGCTTCCACAGGGACTCCACACAGCGGCCAGAAGTTTCGGATTGGAGCTCCAGTCTCCTGGTGGGACAGGAGACCAGAGAAGAGCGGCGGACGGTGGCGGGAGGGGGGATGGCCCCTCCCACTCCCTAGGATAAAGAACGAGCGGCTTCCGAGCCGGATCGGCCATTATCACCGGATAGCCGGCCGCCTGCTCTAAAAAACGATACCAGGGTATAGCCTGTAGCTGCAGACTATACTCCGATACATCCACTTAAAGCTGCTGCCGTTTATAAACGACGATTCACATTAAGTGGTTAAAAATTGTGATGACATTTTCCAGTCCAACAGGTGGTGAAAACTTGGGCCTTGGGTGTTGTCAGAGCCAGAACACTGTAACCCCTTGCAGTTACTTTTAAATTAGAGTAACCACTTAACATGAATCGCTGTTTATAAACGGCGGCTGCTTTAAGTGGAAGTATCGGGGTATAGTCTGCAGCTACAGGTTATACCCTGGTACTGGTTTTTAGAGCAGGCAGCCGGCTATCCGTTAATAGCAGCCGATCCGGCTCAGGAGCCGCTCGGTTGTTATCCCAGGCAGCGGGAGGGGACACCGTCCGCCGCTCTTCTCCAGCCTTCCGTCCCACCGGGAGACTGAAGCTCCGATCAGACGCTTCTGGCCACTGTGTGGCGTCCCTGTGGAAGCCAGAATCGGCCTCGATTGGGACTCCTTCGTACATTCTCAGAAGCAACGTTACAACGTCACTTACAGTTTACTCAGCGCCAGTTTTAAAAAAATGACAGTATTCAGAATCACCATTTTTGGTGATCTGAATACTGTGAAGTGTAAAGGAGGGATGGGGGTCTTTTAGACCCCCCATCCTTTCATAAAAAGTACCTGTCACCATATATTACTAGCACAAGGGATGTTTACATTCCTTGCGATAGCAATAAAAGTGATCAGATTTTTTTTTTTAAAGGAACAGTGTTAAGATGAAAAATTTAATAAAATAAAAAAAAAAGAAATAAAAATTTAAAGCGCCACCGTCCCCGCGAGCTTGTGCAGCAAATAAAACACATACGTAAGTCACGCCCGCATATGAAAACGGTGTTCAAACCACACATGTGTGGTATCGCTGCAATCGCCAGAGTGTGAGCAGTAATTCTAGCAAAAGACCTTCTCTGCACCTCTAACCTGGTAACCGTTAAAAAATGTTAAAGCTATGGAGATTTTTAAGTACCGGAGTTTGTCACCATTCCGCGAGTATGCGCAATTTTCAACTGTGTCATGTATGGTATCTATTTACTTGGCGTGACATCCTCTTTCACAATATACCAAAAATTGGGCTAACTTTACTGTTGTCTTATTCTTTAACTCAAAAAAGTGATTTTTTTCCCAAAAAAAAAAAGCGCTTGAAAGACCGCTGCGCAAAAAATTATTGCAATGATTGCAATATTATTCTCTAGGGTGTTTGAAAAAAATATATAATGTTTGAGGGTTCTAAGTAATTTTCTATTAAAAAAAAAACTGATTTTAACTTGTAAACAACAAATGTAAAAAAGGGCTCTGGGGGTTAAGGGGTTAAAAACTGTATATATTTTAATACACCATGTCAAGTGTACTATATACCATATGGACAGATATATAGTGGACACTCAATACGCGGTGTGTATATCTATCTATCTATCTATCTATCTATCTATCTATCTATCTATCTATCTATCTATCTATCTATATATATTCATTCATATCCAACACACTAAACTACCTGGCTCCAGCAAGACACTGAACAGCGTCCTCAATTCGTGGGGTGGTATATTGATCCGGAATGGTTCATCGGTTAAGTGTTCGATAGTCTATACACATTCTTAAAGTTCCATTCTTCTGAACCACAACAACTGTTGAGGCATACAGGCTTCGGGACTCTTGAATCACTCCAGACTTCTTCAGCTCCGCCAACTGCTCTCTCAAATCTTCCAGATCACTGAGTGGAATTCTCCGAGCCCTCTCCCTAAAGGGTTTGTCTTCCTGCAGTCGTATCTGGTGTTGGGCACTCTTGATGCACCGCACAACAAAATCGTCACTAGAGAAAATCCTCTTCCACCGGTTTAACTGAGACTTCATCTTTTCTCTCCAAGAAGGGGGCAAGACAGTAGCACTTTCTTCCAATTCCTTCCGTAATCCTTGTTGCTCCTCATTCTTCTTGGCCTCCTCCAGCATCACTGGGGGGAATTGCACTCACTTGACCCACCGACAATCGAGCCTTCAATATTACAGGGTGATCCGAGACATTCTGCAAGTTAACAGTTAGCTTATTTTTGCTTCTCAGCAGAGCCTTAGTAGGGACCAACTCAGGAACCATAGCTAGGCCAGCTGCCTCAGTTTGAGCATCCGTCTCTAGTACAACGAAGGGCCCAGGGTGATCCCAAGTAAATTTCACGGTGGCCTTCAAACGAACGATTTTTCCTGGCTGAAGCACCTTCTCTTTCATGTCCAGCTTCCGCAGTCGCCCTACTCCATGAGCTGGAGCCTTCTTCTCTCTGATCACTTGCTGGCACGCCTGATGCAATTTCGGGTGAATCTCTTTTGGCACAAACCCATCTTCTCCTATTACCTTTTCCAGTAATCATCTGGCAAAATCTGTGTTTGCCCCAATTATCATGGAATTGTGTTTGGCACCTGGCGGCCTGGGACATACCACAGCTAAGGTATCAAACGTTTCAACCTTCCCTGTTGCTGCAGGTCCAAAATAAATTCTTATGGGGATGTATCCATCATATGGGAATTTGTTGGTCCCACGTCCACAAATTTCCAGTTTTTCAAGCTCGTTCAACGGAACTTGTTTCAGATATTGGTTGTAGAAATCTCAGTAGAGTTACGTGACTTGTGCCCCTGTGTCCTGAAGAGCTCTTGTGTAAACGCCCTCTACCTGTACTGACATGATGGGGGATGTCCCCACTAACTTCTCAGACAATGTACCCCCTTCTGCATTATTAAGTTTTCTTTTTGGCCCACTCTGTGAGGATCTAACTCTGACCCTAGGTGGTGAACAAATATTGACTCCCTGTGCCTGGCCCTCAGACCCTGGTGATGGGTTAGTTGTCTTCGGAGACATCTCTCTCTTCTTTCTCCCCTTCTTTGGACTCTGTTTATCCTTATTCTGTTTATTGGAGCTCAGCTTCTTCGGGTTCTCAATGGGCTCCTTCATTGAGACCCTCTGAAGTTTCAAGCCTTCTGAGTGGACCGTATTTGTTGTAACGCTTTCAGTAACTTGGCCATAAAATTGAATTCCTCATTTTTCTTTGGGTACTGTCTCCTGAAATGAGCAGACTCCCCACACTTGAAACACTTTTGAGGGTCAATTTTATCTAACTGAGTAGTGACTTGAGCTTCCATCACCCGTAACAATGTCTGTTGCAATTGTTCTTGAGCCTGAGCCACCTGAGTGAGCAGCTTGACTGGAGATTATTCAGGCACAGGTGAAGACACCAGGACTCCAGTGCTCTCCCCCTACTCTGACTCTTCTTCACTGTCACTTCAAGGACCCTTGACTCCACTTGTGCTTGTTGAGCAGAAACCTTCCCAGCATTCGGAGTGGTATTGGCCCCTTCTCGTGGCCCCTGGTTCTTCTCATCCAACGGGGCTTCCTCCTCTCTGACCCATCTTCATCAACACAGGGTAGGTTGGTGCCGTCTGTATTCCTTTTAACAAAACCCGTAGCACAATAGGGTGGTTGGGCCTTGCTCCCTGTAGAATCCACTCCCATCTCACCTTGTCAGCTTCTTTTGGATCAATCCCTTTTTTAAAGATAATTTGATGTAGGCAGGACCGGTGCAAGGATTTTTGTCTACACAGGCGAAGGTGCATTTTGGTGCCCCCCTCCATCGTCCTACTACTACCCTCTTTCCCCCCCACAATACACCCCCCCACCCGCATATGGCAACCCATCTACAGCTAACCACATGCTATACAATCTGTACAATTCTCTTTTAGATTTATTAACAATTAAGTAGTATAATGGTCTGCCTGATTTGATACTCATTAAAAAATATTCAGGTTTGTCTTTATATGACTAATTTTGGTGAAACTAAAGGAGATTATACAATCAGATTTATAGTGTTCAGACAGATTCCTCCATCTACACTAATAACGCAGATGGACGAGCACCCCCTTCTCCCTGTTGGGCTTTTGTATTCTGACAGATGACACCACTGGCTGTCAGAATACCCGAATAAATGTGACTGCTGCATTTTTCTTTTTTAAGGCTTTTTTTTCCCTCCATTTTCACCTGGTAATCTGGCAAGTAACACACCTTCTGTATTAGATTGCCCACTCTGGATGAAGGAGCACCAGGGGGCACATTTGGACAGCAGCATTGAAAGTCTGAGGGGTGGGGAGTGTTAGATGTACCAACAGATTTATATACACTAATACATTGAAGACAGACTCCAACTAAAACTTTATAATCAGTTACAGCAACAGTTTTTTTTCCTTTAGGGGTAAAGGTTTTATATAAATTAAAGCTGAACATTGTAAGCACCCTTTTCAGTGGTAGATAGTTTGTCTAAGCCCTCTAAGATTTTCCAGGCTATAGCTTGTGGTGCTAAATAAGCAGGGAAAGTCTGACAGGTTTCCATCAATCATGAAATTCCACAAGATAATGTATGATGAGTGCCAGAATGAAGTGTGAACGTCTCATATACTGTATATGCCACACACCAAAAGACAACGCACAGGGGGCTCAACACAATCCGCAGCATACAGCCTGTAGAAGGATAAAGACAATACATGGACACAGCTTCAAGGACTGATCCTAACATACAGCAAGGAAGTCCTCCTTCTACAAGAGACAAAGCTCACATACTACATGTGATGCATCCAATGCTGGGGTCATTGTCACAACACACCTGCAGAGCTGTCATCTGTCACCTACATTCCATATTGATCATCCCCCCCAGCAATGAATCTCATGCAAATACACCATAACTCCCCACCTCCTGGGCTGAGTTTAGAGGTGAAAGCATGCAGCCTGGTCCTAACCAGTGTGAGTCTGGGCTAACTGGACATCACCTTGCAGAGTCTGTGAAGCTCCTGAAAGAACAGTTGGGGAGGGAGACAGATAGGGAGAGAAGGGAGGAAGGTGGAGGAGACAGTTCAGTTCTCACTTACCACCAAATGCTGCTATCTGATGGCTCACACAGGGACACCCATCATGCAGCCAGATGCAGCTGAAGCTGCTGTAACTTCAAATTTCCCGCCCACATCACCTTTCCTATACTAGATACACGTTGGACATAGGAGTGTGGGCGGGGCAGACACAGAGGGGGAGGAGAGGAGGTGAAACAAATAGGTCATTCTTTCTCTCCTCTCATCCATGCAGGGAGGAAGGGGGGAGGAGCTCCTAAGTTAATAGCGGGCAGCTTCTTCCTCCCCAGGCAGAAAGTCCATGAAGGGGATAGTCGGGGGACACAGCACAGCACCATTGCCTTCTTCACATCCTCTAACACTAAACACAAACATTTCCATCTTTGAAGGCTGTACCATAAATACAGCACCCATACCTGATACTTGTCATGCCATTCCTGCTGGCCCCTCCTCCTGCTCTCACTCCGATCCTACTCTCACAGTGTAGCAGCGATTGTCTCTGCAGGATCCGTGGCTGAGGCGGGTTCCTTCCCCCTGGTCTCACTCAGCTCCTCCCCCTCTCGGTGTTTGTGCTGGTTTAGCTGCAAGCAGGGCCAGCGCCACTCCACAGACTTGTTGAGGGACACCTGAGTTTGGCGCCCCCTCTGTCCTGGCACCGTAAGGCAGCCACCTAAGCTGCCTTATGCTAGCGCCGGCCCTGGATGTAGGACTCGATCCACCCTAACAACATAGGCAGACAACTTCTCTCCTCTAGACTGGTGTGTGTGTGTGTGCCCAAATTTGTACATCAAATCAGGAATCTTCTCCACTCTTCCATATACTGCACACAACTCATCAATGTAGTCCATGACCACACACTCAGGCTTCCCTCTCTTCAGGCTTCGAATCACATCTACAGCAGGGCTTCCCAAGCTTCCACTTCGCTGCCTTTTCACTGCTTTTGGCACATTCCAATCCTCTACAGCTTGAATAGCCTGATCCATCCAGCTCTAAAATTCTTCCTCACCTTCAGGAGTGGGTGTACGGCCTGAGAAGAACTGCAATTTTCTGTAACCCTGATGGGCCATGATATTATTACTCTCGATTAGGCTTTACACCAACCAACTCATATCCATGTAGAATGAGGCTGGGGCAGTCCCTTACTCATGGCCTCAGCTCCCCCTTCTTCTACGTCAAAACTCATTGAGCCACACCGAGAATCTTCTTGATTTGAGTTGCCTTCTATCTGTAGAGGTATCACATGAGCCTCTAAGCCCTCTACTAGGCTCACAGTCTCTTCTCAGAGTTCAACGGGGACACTATCTCACCATTCAATTAGTCTTTCGATTCACAACATATGATCCTTGGACAGGAAAAGCTCTTCTTAACATCATCCGTACATCCTTTTCTGTCCACCCAACTCCAGGTAATTTCAAAACACTGGATGATTCCATTCTTCCTGCACCCACTTAGTAGCAGCGGCAGAGTCCATCTTCTCTCTGGGTGGTTCACCAGATCTTTTGGGGTTCACCATGGGGGGAATCCCAGACGAGCCCCCAAATGTAGCGCTGCCCCCTTGAGGGTCGATTGATAAATCAATTCCCCCTTGGTTTCCCTGACTCTAAGGGTCTTCCAACACCCCTGACACACTGAATTTACTCATAGTGTTACCTATTCTTAAAATAGAACACACTAAAAGGAATCACACAGTGTTGAGAAATCAAAGGTATTTACTCAAGAATCTGGTATATTAAAGAAAACTCTGAAACAATAAGTTGTATGTAGCACTTGCAAATAATTGACAATAGAATATGAATGCATACACAGTACCCTACTTGTAGTTTTAAGAATTCTGTACACAAGAGTGAGCACAGGAGAGCAGGGGAATGACTACTGAACATCAAACCACTCTCTACTATTCACTCCCGACAGACACAAAGGGAATAAACACCCAAACTTATACACCCCAGATATAGACCAAAGGTTTGGAGGTCCACTAGTATCAATTAACTGCTAAACAGATACTACTCAATTGACAGTAGGTAAACTAGTATAACTTAGTTGACTGCAGATAAACTGGTATAACTTAGTTATATATCACAGATACACATAAATTCAACCTGCTCTATAGAGGAGAGTTCTTAGGTGAATTCAGAATGCCAAATTTTCAGCAAATATTGGAATCTACTAAGTGTGTGTGTGTGGGGGGGGGGGGGCAAATGAAACTGTAGTGAATTAATGTTCCTTTGTCAAAGTTCAGTATATCTTCAGCCGGCTCTTTAACTTAGATTATAG
>BLSH010081451.1:200851-212224 GCA_018402905.1 Glandirana rugosa
TCACCCCTTTTTTTTTAAACTATTTTTACCGGCAAACGGTTTTTTTTTTTATTTCAGCTGATTCCCGACCCCACTCCTTAACAACCAGCTTTTGCTGGGAGCAATTAGGGCGCAGAATGCACTGTACAACGCGCAGTGCATTGCAGGGCATTCAGCGGGGTGAACACCCTGCAAATTTGGGTGATCCCCAAACACTGTTCGCCCAACTTTATTTATATAGAACCGAGATCATGTGTGGGGTAGAGTCACTAGTAGCCCATATATGTTCAAATGCCGTTAGAGTGGACTGTTACTTTGATTGATCACATAAAAAAACCCATACGTGTGTGGCAACAATCTGTCCTGGGATTTTTTCTCTTTCTCTCTCTATCTTTAGTGTACCTAGGCACAAAATATTACCCATTTTTTGTAAAAAAAAAAAAGTTGAGGTTCCATTGAGACACCATTGAGGCTTAAAATTGTATGTACTTATGAAATGGTGAAAACTACGGTATCTAAAATTGTTCATGGGCAACACTTTAAAAGCCTTACAGTTCATCAATTTGTAGAGTTAACTGTGAATTATGGCCCTAGAGTTATTGCTCTCATTTAGGCCTGTGCAGGGATATCTAATGTGTGTAGCGCAATCTTTGTTTTCATAAGTAGGCACACATACCTCAAGGTACTAATTTATGCATTTATTCTTAAAGCAGAGTTCCGCACCCCCCTCCAAAAATGCACATACAGTATCTCACAAAAATGAGTACACCCCTCACATTTTTGTAAATATTTTATTACTGTATATCTTTTCATGTGACAAAACTGAAGAAATGACACTTTGCTACAATGTAAAGTAGTAAGTGTGCAGCTTGTATAACAGTGTAAGTTTACTGCCCCCTCAAAATAACTCAACACACAGCCATTAATGTCTAAACTGCTGGCAACAAAAGTGAGTACACCCCTAAGTGAAAATGTCCAAATTGGGCCCAAAGTGTCAATATCTTGTGTGGCCACCATTATTTTCCAGCACTGCCTTAACCCTCTTGGGCATGGAGTTTACCAGAGCTTCACAGGTTGCCACTGGAGTCCTCTTCCACTCCTCCATGACGACATCACATAGCTAGCGGATGTTAGAGACCTTGTGCTCCTGCACCTTCCGTTCGAGGATGCCCCACAGATGCTCAATAGGGTTTAGGTCTGGAGACATTCTTGGGCAGTCCATCACCTTTACCCCCAGCTTCTTTAGCAAGGCAGTGTTCATCTTAGAGGTGTGTTTGGGGTCGTTATTGTGTTGGAATATTGCCCTGTGGCCCAGTCTTAAAGAAAAGGGATCATGCTCTGCTTCAGTATGTCACAGTTCATGTTGGCATTCATTGTTACCTCAATGAACTGTAGCTTCCCAGTCTCAGCAGAACTCATGCAGCCCCAGACCATGACACTCCCACCACCATGCTTGACTGTTGACAAGACACACTTGTCTTTGTACTCCTCACCTGGTTACCACCACACACACTTGGCACATCTGAAGCAAATAAGTTTATCTTGGTCTCATCAGACCACATGACTTGGTTCCAATAATCCATGTCCTTAGTCTGCTTGTCTTCAGCAAACTGTTTGCGGGCTTTTTTGTGCATCATCTTTAGAAGAGGCTTCCTTCTGGGATGATGGCCATGCAGACCAATTTGACGCAGTGTGCAGTGTATGGTCTGAGCACTAACAGGCTGACCCCCCACCCCTTCAACCTCTGCAGCAATGCTGGCAGCACTCATGCGTCTATTTCTCTAAGACATTCTCTGGATATGATGCTGAACACGTGCAATCAACTTCTTTGGTCGTCCATGGTGAGGCCTGTTCTGAGTGGAACCTGTCCTGCTAAACCGTTGTATGGTCTTGGCCAACATGCTGCGGCTCAGTTTCAGGGTCTTGGCAATCTTCTTATAACCTAGGCCATCTTTATGTAGAGCAGCAATTATTTTTTTCAGGTCCTAAGAGAGTTCTTTGCCATGTTGAACTTCCAGTGACCAGTATGAGAGAGTGAGAGCAATAACACCAAATTTAACACACCTGCTCCCCATTCACACCTGAGACCTTGTAACACTAATGAGTAACATGACACCGGAGAGAAAAAATGGCTAATTGGGCCAGATTTGGACATTTTCACTTAGGGGTGTACTCACTTTTGTTGCCAGAGGTTTAGACATTAATGGCTGTGTACTGAGTTATTTTGAGGGGACGGCAAATTTACACTGTTATACAAGCTGTACACTCACTACTTTATATTGTAGAAAAGTGTCATTTCTTCAGTGTAGTCACATGAAAAGATAGAATAAAATATTTACAAAAATGTGAGAGGTGTACTCACTTTTGTGAGATACTGTACTGTAGCTGCTGACTTTTAATATTAGGACACTTACCTGCCCTGGAATCCAGCGATGTCAGCACCCCAGCTGATGTTTCCATCGGCTGTCAGGTGCTGCCACTCCTGGTAAGGGAACCATGCAGTGAAGCCTTGCAGCTTCACAGCTGGGTCCCTATTGCTCATGCGCAAATGGTACGGCGGCGGGGGGAGGAGGAGGGGGCTGAGCTGATGGACTCTGCCACGACAGCATCTGCTGGCAGTGGGGAAAAAACAGGTACTCGCTCCCCCCTCCTCTGCCGAAAGGTGACAAACGTGGCACCAGGGGGGGGGGGGGGGTGGAGGAGTCAGATAAGCGGAAGTTTCACTTTTGGGTGGAACTCCGCTTTAATTTTTTTCCCCCTAGAAATAGTTTCAATTGTATACATTTTTAGAATTTTTTTTGTCTGAATATGTCATTAAAGATTGGATTCAGAGGAAGTACGGCAGGGTAGTGCCTATTGGTTCTGAAATGCGTTCTTTGAAATTCACTAAGTAGGTCTGTGCTGTAGAGGTATATTGTAAATGGTATATGAGGGATGTAATAACCTTCTGCTAATAGTTTAGGAATCCCTGTTGCCTGCCTTTTTGTAAATACATAATAATTTGACACAATAATTTGTAAGAGGTTTATTCACACTCTTTTGTACAGAGCCCTTGTTTTCCCTACAGCCAGGTATGGGGCAAGCAAGAAAAAGTAACAGCCTTCATATATTTTGTGTACTGTGCAATAGACACGTTTGTCTGACATTTCTGTCCCATGATCCCTTACTGAAACACTCGGGTTGATTTACTAAAACTGGAGAATGCAAAATTTGTAGGGATATGCTGACTTCGAGCACCCATAATGCATTCCAATAGCGGGGAAATGCTGGCAGTGCAAGAATATATATGTATATATACCTTTCTAGTGTGTATATATATATATATAATGCAATGCCTTTAGTGTATACTTTATACAACTAATTCAGTGTATAGTATACAGCGTCCGTTCAGGCAGTGAAAGAATATATATATATATATATATATATATATATATATATACACACACACACAGCGTATTGAGTGTACACTATATATCAGTGCATTATAGTGCATTCGGGGGTGTACGTACGGTATATAGTACACTTGATGTGGTGTCTTAAACTATATACAGTTTTTAATCCCTTAACCCCCCGGAGCCCTTTTTTACATTTGTTGTTTACAAGTTAAAATCAGTTTTTTTTTTATAGAAAATTACTTAGAACCCTAAACATTATATATATTTTTTAAACACCCTAGAGAATAAAATGGCGATCGTTGCAATACTTTTTGTCACACGGTGTTTGCGCAGCCGTCTTTCAAGTGCGATTTTTTTTTTGGAAAAAAATCACTTTTTCGAGTTAGAAAATAAGACGACATTGAAGTAAGCCCAATGTTTTGTATATTGTGAAAGAGGATGTTACGCCGAGTAGATTGATACCATACATGTTACAGTTGAAAATTGCGCACACTTGCGGAATGGCGAAAAACTCTGGTACTTAAAAATCTCCATAAGCAACGCTTTAAAAATGTTTAACGGTTACCAGGTTATAGGTGCAGAGGAGTTCTTTTGCTAGAATTATGTATGCGCTTTCTTTGCTGCATGAGCTTGCATGGGCGGTGGGGCTTCAATTTTTTTTTTCTTTTTAACACTGTTCCTTTAAAAAAAAAATCTGATCACTTTTATTGCTATCACAAGGAATGTAAACATCCCTTGTGATAGTAATATGTGGTGACAGGTACTCTTTATGGAGGGATGGGGGGGTCTTCCCTCCTTTACACTTCACAGTATTCGCATCGCCAAAAACGGCGTTTCTGAATACTGTCATTTTTTTAAAACTGGCGCAATTGGCCACTGAGTAAACTGGAAGTGACGTTGTAACGTTGCTTCCGGAAATGTACGAAGGAGTCCTGATTGAAGCCGATTACGGCTTCCACAGGGACTCCACACAGGAGGCCGGAGAAGAGCAGCGGATGGTGGAAGGAGGGGGATGTCCCCTCCAACTGCGTGGGATAACGACAGAGCGGCTCCCGAGGCGGATTGGCTGTTATCACCAGATAGCCGGCCGCCTGCTCTAAAAAATGGTACCAGGGCATAGCCTGTAGCTGCAGACTATACTTCCACTTAAAGCAGCCACCATTTATAAACAGCAATTCGCGTTGTGGTTAAACTAATTTACAACATCAGGGGCCGTTCCTGCACCCAACAAGAGTAACTGCAAGGGGTTACAGTGTTCTGGCACTGCCAACACCCAAGGCCCAATTTTTCAGCACCTGTTTGACTGGGGCATGTCATCACAATTTTTAACTACTTAACGCAAATCACCCTTTATAAACGGTGGCAGATTTAAGTGGATGTATCAGGGTATAGCCTGCAGCTACAGGCTATATCCCAGTACCATTTTTTAGAACCAGGCAGCCAGCTATCCGGTGATAATGGCGATCCGACTCGGAAGCAGCTCGGTCGTTATCCCAGGGAGTCCACCGTTCACCGCTCTTCTCCAGTCTCTGGTCCCACCGAGAGACCGGCGCTCCGACCCGACACTTCTGGCCACTGTGTGGAGTCCCTGTGGAAGCCAGAATCGTGACTCCTTTGTACATTTTTAAACGAACAGTGTTAAAAAATAGATAAATAAAAAAATACAAAAAAAACATTTTGAAGCCCACCATCCCAGCGAGCTCGCGCAGCAAAGAAAGCGCATACGTAAGTCACGCCCGCATATGATAACAATGTTCAAACCACACATGTGAGGTATCGCCGCATTTGCCAGAGTGTGAGCAAGAATTCTAGCAAAAGACCTCCTCTGCACCTCTAATCTGGTAACCGTTAACATTTTTTAAAGCGTCGCCTAAGGAGATTTTTAATTACCGGAGTTTGTCGCCATTCCGCAAGTGTGCTCAATTTTCAAACGTAACATGTATGGTATCTATTTACTTGGCGTAACATCTGCTTTCATAATATACCAAAAAATTGGGCTAACTTTACTGTTGTTTTACTTTTTAACTCAAAAAAGTGAATGTTTACCAAAAAAATTGTGCTTGAAAGACCGCTGCGCAAATACTGTGTGACAAAAAGCACTGCAAAGATTGACATTTTATTCTCTAGGGTGTTTGAAAAAAAAAATGTTTGGGGGTTCTAAGTAATTTTCTAGCAAAAAAAATGATTTTAACTTGTAAACAACAAATGTAAAAAAGGGCTCCGGGGCTTAAGTGGTTAAACTAATTTACAACAGCAGGGACCGTTCCTGCACCCAACAAGAGTAACTGCAAGGGGTTACAGTGGTCTGGCACCACCAACACCCAAGGCGCAATTTTTCAGCACCTGTTTGACTGGGGCATGTCATCACAATTTTTAAACTAATTTACAACAGCAGGGCCCATTCCTGCACCCAACAAGAGTAACTGCAAGGGGTTACAGTGTTCCGGCACAGCCAACACTCAAGGCCCAATTTTTCAACACCTATTTGACATGGGCATGTCATCACAATTTTTAAACTAATTTACAACAGCAGGGCCCATTCCTGCACCCAACAATAGTAACTGCAAGGGGTTACAGTTTTCTGGCACTGCCAACACCCAAGGCGCAATTTTTCAGCACCTGTTTGACTGGGGCATGTTATGACAATTTTTAAACTAATTTACAACAGCAGGGCCCATTCCTGCACCCAACCTCAGCCTTAACCTTATGAAGAAATCCTGTGAGTTGGGACAGTGTAGAGAATATAGCCTTTTTAAAACCAAAACATTATCATAAAATATTTCCAAAAGGACAAAATTAACTATGGAGATAGTGTAATAATGGTAATTTTTGAGGAATAATAGGGGGTTAATAGGCAAAAATTATAGCTATGGAGAAAATGAGAAGGAAGGCGCTAATTAGGGCTTCTTTAGAATAAATAAATAAATTAAGTAGGGTTGATAATGGAGAAGATGTTAATTCATGGCAAAAAAGGGTGAGTTATGGGGTTGATTAAAAAAACTTTTTAAAACTATTATATAAATTTTGTGACATTAGTGCTAATTTGCAACACTCTCACATTCAGATTACAGTCTGTGAGGGTGATGAAGTAATTTGCACAGTTACAATCTAACTTTTGTAAATAGTTACACAGAATGATCATTGTAATTGACTTCTAAAGGGAACATTCCATCAGAAGCTGCTCTGATTGGCTCCTTAGCTTGGATGGCAAGCTGTATTTGATTTCCAACAGAATATATTGTTTGGTGTTGAGGCCAAATAATTCAATTTTGGTCTCATTTGACCATAACACCTTTTTCCATGTGGCCTCAGAATCTTCAAGATGCATTTTGGCAAAGCTCAGTGGTGACTGCATGTGACCTTTCTTGAGGAGAGGCTTTCTTCTTGCAACCCACAAGCCCCATTTGTGGAGAATTGGTGATATTATTGTCACATGTACACAATGATCATTCTTTGTCATAAATTCTGGCAACTGCTTCAGAGTTGTTGTAGGCCTCTTGTTAGCCTCTCTTAAAAGCGTGATTTTTTTAAAAAAAATTCAGTTTTTTTAGTTAAAAAATAAGACAACAGTAAAGTTAGGTCAATTTTTTTTCATATTGTGAAAGATAATGTTACGCCAAGTAAAATGATACCCAACATGTCATGCTTCAAAATTGCGTCCGCTCGCGGAATGGCGACAAACTTTGCAACATAAAAATCTCCATTGGCGACGTTTAAAAAATTCTACAGGTTAGCATTTTTGCGTTACAGAGGAGGTCTAGGGCTAGAATTATTGCTCTCGCTCTAACGATCGCGGCGATACCTCATATGTGTGGTTTGCACACCGTTTTCATATGTGGGCGGGACTTACGTATGCGTTCGCTTCTGCGCGCGAGCTCGCAAGGACGGTGCGCTTTAAATTTTTTTTTTTTTTTTTAATTATGTATTTTACTTTTTAATTTTTATTTTTACAACTTTCTTTTTTAAAAAAAAATTTTTGATCACTTTTTTTCCTATTACAAGAAATGTAAACATTCCTTGTAATAGAAAAAAGCATGCCAGGACCTCCAAAATATGAGATCTGGGGTCAAAAAGACCTCAGATCTAATTTTTAGACTAAAATGCATCAACAAAAATGCTGATACGGGGGGGCGGTGAACCTTTTTCCAACACAGTGATTCTGTTTTTGAATTTATTTTTTCCTGACAAGTTGGTGTTATATCTTTCACTTGGATGTTATAAGTTGCACTGGGTAAATACAGCAGGATAAAACAAAAATTGTGTTACAAAAATGAGTGCGCCATCCCTTTAAATATACATCCAAAAGTGTATAAAGTGTTAAAATGTAAACCATAAAACATAACATACAAATATGTCACATAAATTCATGTGCGCAATAATATATCATAAGTATGCAAAATAAATAACCAAAAAATCAAAAAAGGATTTATACTCATTAAATTCAAATGCATCCAGGTGCTCCAAAAAGTGCTCAGTGCTCCAAACTTGAAGTGTAACTAAACCCACAACAGTAAAATCAGTCTGTATATGCAGTAAAGCATGCTTGTTATACTCTGTGGAACCTAAGGGGGTTAAACCTCTGCATTGGGTAAAAAGGCAGTTTGATTCTGTCTCTCTGATCCTCCCCTTCTTTAACTGACTCCAATCCATCTCGTGATAGAACAGAACATTGGGGGTCACTCTGCACATGTTTGGTGTGTATTGCTAGAGAGTTTTTTTTTTTATCTTGAGAGAGTGTGTGTGATCAGCACAGGGCCAATCAGCACTGTCCAGACAAAGGATCAGGTGATCTCCTCCTACAAGCTTTAAGCAAGACTGATAGAAGTCACAAGATTGCTATATACTGCTGATGAGAAAAAGGTATTTAGCAGCTTATATTTACTAAAATAATTTAATTTCCATGTTCTGCGTACTGTGGGAGACCATATATAGTGAATGCAGGGTCCTGGGTTTAGTAACACTTTAATATAAAGTGCTCCAGTGCGTGTAAGAAGTGCTCTTCCAAGTAATATAATTGTTGACCTCTTACCAAATATTGGGGATCTCAGATTATAGAGATCAAAACAGCATTTGATATGTCTCCCAAACAGCCGATACAAAACCGATACCTAATATCGCATAGTTACTACAGTGAGCTCCTCAGGTTTTTTTTTGTTCAGCCTGCTGGGTTAAATGAAAAAAAACTGTCAGTGTGTATTAGGCTTTACTCTACTTGCTAAGGAGCCCCACTGCATAGCAAGGAAAAAAGGTTTAACTGGGTTATAGGGGACTGTTATCTACTTTGTAAAGCATAATAAATGGGAAGGAACTGCAGTAAAAAAGTAATTCCAAGTCATTTTTTCATGTATGGAGAAGTACAACTCCATTTTTTGTTGAACGCTACTTTTTCAGACCAAAGTTATACAACAGAATCCTTTTTTACCAAGTTTTCCATTTTGTGTGTAATACAATATACAATTAAATTCAGATTTTTTACTGAGAAAGACAGAGTGACAAAACAGCAGTACGAACATGACTTTTCTAAGTAAATCAAAAGCAGAAAAAGTAAAATTTATGCCAGTGCCAGTCCATTGTGTTGGAGTCACTCTTTCCTTGTGAACGTTCCTTTTCTCTTAAGAGATACCACAGTTTCTGGCAGTTTTAGCAATTTACCACCATGAGAAAACTAATAATCTGCACTATATTTTTGATACAGCTACTCAGGCGTCAATATAAAAAACATTTAATTGCATCAGACACTGGCTATGCCACTAAATGAGACGCTAACATATTTGTTTACCAAAGAAAACACTTATTACATTATTAAAAATAAATCAACAGGTGTACTTTATTTATGGACAGCTGTTTAACGCTTTTGTTGCAAAAGCCCTTTTTAGTTTTGCACGCAAATGCTACAATGCAGATTTTTATGTGAAAATGTACCAGAACTCCAAAACGTGATATTGTCTGAAAGCAGAGGAACCATAGTATAAAATGATGGTAGTTGCATTTTTTTTATCTCAAACCATTTTAACACAACTGTTTATCAAATCTATATTTTCAGTATAAGAGACATTTAAAGTATTTTACTGCACACACAAATAAAATCTCTAATTTTCTGTAGAATATAAAATATGAGACTGGGTTGAGTAAATGGATATGAAAGATGTCAAGACTTAAAATTGTGTAAGATGTCCCAAATTTTCCAAAGATGACGCTTTAAAAATCTTTACAGTCCATCACTTTAGCATTAACCCAAAATAATGGCCCTAGAATTATTCATTTCACTCTGACATGCTTGGCATTACCTAATATATAGATTTTAACTTTAATACAAAGTACGTAGTGCCAAAAGTAAATGAATAGCAATAAAATGTGAATAATGTGTTATAAATGTACAGCACAGTGAAATAAAGTCCAAAAAGTGTTAAAGTGAAAAAATTCCTAAAGTGCAAAAAAAAAAAATCCAATCTTGAATGGAAATCAACAATAGAAAACCAATATAGTGAAAAATATAAATTTAAATGAACAGTCCCATGATAGGATCAACAGGGGTCAATCCTGACCCCTTGATATCGTCCTATTGTACTAATGGTGATCGGGAAGGAGACACTAGCGCTGAAGTCAGGCCACTGTCCGATACTGGGTCGGCAGTGGCACCCATTGTCATATGTTTTTATGATTCATTTCATTTTGGCTTTTAACCTACAAATTAAATAAATACTACGCTATGGAGACTTCATCTGGCTCCTGGTGAGCTTTATTTACTACAGCTACATCTGGATGGTGCGAGTTGCTGAGCAGCCTTCCCCACAACAGATAGCGGATCTATACTGAGTGCATATTTGCTGCTGTAATGGCAGCCAGCTTTTCCAATGAGTGTCCATTTCACAGGGGTGTGGTGGCTGATTCTGGAGCACTGTACTGGATCACCTCTTCATTTTTCAAGTCACCACCAATTTTTTCAGTCTTGCACTGAACTATTGTGCTTTCACCAATAAGTTTATACTGCTGATCCTATCATGGGATTGTGCATTTAAATGTATATTTTTCACTATATTAATTTTTATTGTTGATTTCCATTCAAGATTGGACTTATATATATTGTGACTAGAGTTGAGCGAACCCGAACTGTATAGTTCGGGTCCGTACCAAACTTTGGGGTGTCCGTGACCCGGACCCGAACCCGGGCATTTGAAAAAAAGTTTGGGTTTGGGTTCGGGGTTCGGGTATTTGATCCTGCCTGTTGAATAGCTGCAGGGCAGCCAATCAACAAGCGTTTCACTGGTTTGCTCTTAGAAGCCATCACAGCCATGCCTACTAATGTGACCCAGCCACTGTATAAGCTGGAGTCACGTAGTGCTGCATGTCACATGCTCTCAGGCTAGTGTAGGGAGAGGATGCTGCCAGCGCTGTGAGGGACAGATTGCAGATATAATAACATCTCATCCTACATTACAGAACAATCTGATTCTGGACTAGGTAGAGATTACTACTACTGCTTTGAGGGACAGATTGCAGATCTCATCCTGCATTACAGAAAGATTGGATTCTGGACTAGGTAGAGATTAATACTACTACTTGCTTTGAGGGACAGATTGCAAATCTCATCCTGCATTACAGAACGATCTGATTCTGGACTAGGTAGAGTCTACTGCTTTGAGGGACAGATTATTGTTCTAAAATCATCTCCTAGTTCTATAGGGTCAGGTTCCTGCTGTTGCTATAAGGGACAGATTATTGTTCTAAAATCATCGCCTACTCCTATAGGGTCAGGTTCCTGCTGTTGCTGTAAGGGACAGATAATTGTTCTAAAATCATCGCCTACTCCTATAGGGTCAGGTTCCTGCTGTTGCTGTAAGGGACAGATTATTGTTCTAAAATCATCGCCTACTGCTATAGGTTCAGGTTCCTGCTGGTGCTGTAAGGGACAGATTATTGTTCTATAATCATCTCCTAGTTCTAAAGGGAGAGGTTCCTGCCGGTGCTGTAAGGGACAGATTATTGTTCTAAAATCATC
>BLSH010081451.1:226060-240773 GCA_018402905.1 Glandirana rugosa
CACTCGGCCTCTCAACGCCGAACAGGTCGGGCAGACAAAAACTCGGTAGAAACGGAAACGGAAACGGGGGCAGGGCGAGGCTTGGCGAGGCCAAGCGAAACCTCGAACTATTTGTCGAGGTTCGGCGAACTTACGGTAGTGCACACTTTGGCGAAGGTTTTCTCACGCCCCGACGTGTCTCAGCGAGAACTCGGCGTACCCTTGACGATTAACAACATATAGAAGACGCCAGGAAAAACTTCCAAACAGGGTTTTCGAGGCTTCATGGTTTTTAAATTTTTTTTTTTTCAAATATTTTAGGACAGACCTGCAGTGGCAGTTGCAATCCCAGTCACAGTTACCACACAGCCGTTTCTCTTGTTCAGTAGGGCCCTCTCATGTAGCACTGCCCGCTATGTGGTATAATATAATATACAGTTAAAAGAGTTGATGTTACCTTTGCTGTTGCTGTTGCTACCGACACCAACAAGGGAGACGGCGTCCAGACAGGATTTTATAAACTTTTTTTTTTTTAAATTTTTGGTACTTCGGAGCTTTTGGGACAAACCTTCAAAAAGGACCGCAGAAGATATACAACAATTAGCAGTTCCCATGCGGCTCAAGAGCGACTCTGTGCAGCCCCGCACTCTTTTGGAAGCGGTTTCACACGTGATGGCATTCAAGCGGCTTGGAGCTGTTTATCAAGCTCCAAAGCGAACCGGAGCGGTTCGGAGCGGGACGGGGGCAAAGGCAAAGGCAAAGATGGCTCAAAAACAGACGGGCTGGACAAGCCGCAACTCTCCGGCTCACAGGCTCACAGACCACCAGACTAGCGGGCACACGGGCACACGGGAAGGCTCGGGGACTCAGAGCTCACGGGCTCTCAGGACGGCTGCTCTCCACATCACCACAGCTCCGCAATCAACATCCGACATCCGACATCCCGCCCGCTCTGCTCTGCTCCGCTCCGACGGCCCCAAACGGTATCCCGTATCCAGGGAACAGCAGGCTGAGACAAGGCTGATCTAGGCTGATCTAGGCTGGGCTGAGCCGGGCTGAGCTGATAACGACCAGCGGGGCATCTGGGGACACAGAAACGCTCGAAGGATTTTAGAAGCCGGAGGCTGGAGCTCTCTCACTCACTCCACCACTGCTCACACGGACATCTGATCACATCCGGTCTCGCCCCCGATCAGGGAAGTCTTTTTTTTGCAGAATCAACAACAAGTGGGACACAATCATGAAGTGGAACGAAATTTATTGGATATTTCAAACTTTTTTAACAAATAAAAAACTGAAAAATTGGGCGTGCAAAATTATTCAGGCCCTTTACTTTCAGTGCAGCAAACTCTCCAGAAGTTCAGTGGGGATCTCTGAATGATCCAATGTTGACCTCAATGACTAATGATGATTAATAGAATCCACCTGTGTGTAATCAAGTCTCCGTATAAATGCACCTGTACTGTGATAGTCTCAGAGGTCTGTTTAAAGCGCAGAGAGCATCATGAAGAACAAGGAACACACCAGGCAGGTCCAAGATACTGTTGTGGAGAAGTTTAAAGCCGGATTTGGATACAAAACGATTTCCCAAACTTTAAACATCCCAAGGAGCACTGTGCAAGCGATAATATTGAAATGGAAGGAGTATCAGACCACTGCAAATCTACCAAGACCTGGCCGTCCCTCTAAACTTTCAGCTCATACAAGGAGAAGACTGATCAGAGATGCAGCCAAGAGGCCCATGATCACTCTGGATGAACTGCAGAGATCTACAGCTGAGGTGGGAGACTCTGTCCATAGGACAACAATCAGTCGTATAATGCACAAATCTGGCCTTTAAGGAAGAGTGGCAAGAAGAAAGCCATTTCTTAAAGATATCCATAAAAAGTGTTGTTTAAAGTTTGCCACAAGCCACCTAGGAGACACACCAAACATGTGGAAGAAGGTGCTCTGGTCAGATGAAACCAAAATCAAACTTTTTGGCAACAATGCAAAACGTTATGTTTGGCGTAAAAGCAACACAGCTCATCACCCTGAACACACCATCCCCACTGTCAAACATGGTGGTGGCAGCATCATGGTTTGGGCCTGCTTTTCTTCAGCAGGGACAGGGAAGATGGTTAAAATTGATGGGAAGATGGATGGAGCCAAATACAGGACCATTCTGGAAGGAAACCTGATGGAGTCTGCAAAAGACCTGAGACTGGGACGGAGATTTGTCTTCCAACAAGACAATGATCCAAAACATAAAGCAAAATCTACAATGGAATGGTTCACAATTAAAAATATCCAGGTGTTAGAATGGCCAAGTCAAAGTCCAGACTTGAATCCAATCGAGAATCTGTGGAAAGAACTGAAAACTGCTGTTCACAAATGCTCTCCATCGAACCTCACTGAGCTCGAGCTGTTTTGCAAGGAGGAATGGGCAAAAATGTCAGTCTCTCGATGTGCAAAACTGATAGAGACATACCCCAAGCGACTTACAGCTGTAATCGCAGCAAAAGGTGGCGCTACAAAGTATTAACTTAAGGGGGCTGAATAATTTTGCACGCCCAATTTTTCAGTTTTTTATTTGTTAAAAAACTTTGAAATATCCAATAAATTTCGTTCCACTTCATAATTGTGTCCCACTTGTTGTTGATTCTTCACAAAAAATTACAATTTTATATCTTTATGTTTGAAGCCTGAAATGTGGCAAAAGGTCGCAAAGTTCAAAGGGGGCCGAATACTTTCGCAAGGCACTGTATATACACACAGTTGTGTTGATAAGTTTACATACCCTAACAGAACTTATGTTTTCTTGGCCATTTTTCAGAGAATATGAATAATAACACAAAAACATTTCTTTCACTCATGGTTAGTGTTTGGCTAAAGCCATTTATTATCAATCAACTGTGTTTACTCTTTTTAAATCATAATGACAACAGAAACAACCCAAATGACTCTGATCAAAAGTTTACATACCCCAGTTCTTAATACCGTGCATTGCCCCCTTTAACATTAATGACAGCTTGAAGTCTTTTGTTGTATTTGTGGATGAGGCTCTTTATCTTCTTAGATGGTAAAGCTGCCCATTCCGCCTGGCAAAAAACTTTCAGTTCCTGGAAATTCTTAGGCTGTCTTGCATGAACTGCACATTTGAGATCTCCCCAGAGTGGCTCAATGATATTGAGGTCAGGAGACTAAGATGGCCACTCCAGAACCTTCACTTTATTCTGCTGTAGCCAATGACAGGTCGACTTGGCCTTGTGTTTTGGATCATTGTCATGTTGGAATTTCCAAGTATGTCCCAATGCGCAGATTCCTGGCTGATGAATGCAAATGTTCCTCCAGTATTTTTTGATAACATACTGCATTCATATTGCCATCGATTTTGACCAAATTTTCTGTGTCTTTGTAGCTCACACATCCCCAAAACATCAGCGATCCACCTCCACGTTTCACAGTAGGAATGGTATACCTTTCATAGTTAAATAGTTACATAGTTAGTCAGGTTGAAAAAAGACACAAGTCCATCCATTCATCATAGGCCTTGTTGACTCCTCTCCAAATGTAACATTTATGGTTGTGGCCAAAAAGCTCAATATTGGTCTCATCACTCCAAATGACTTTGTGTCAGAAGGTTTGAGGCTTGTCTTTGTGCTATTTGGCGTATTGTAAGCTGGATACTTTGTGGCATTTGCATAGTAATGGCTTTCTTCTGGCGACTCGACCATGCAGCCCATCTTTCTTCAAGTGCCTCCTTATGTGCATCTTGAAACAGCCCCACCACATGTTTTCAGAGAGTCCCGAAGTTATTTGTGGGTTTTTCTTTGCATCCCGAACAATTTTCCTGGCAATTGTGGCTGAAATTTTAGTTGGTCTACCTGACCGTGGTTTGGTTTCAACAGAATCCCTCATTCTCCACTTCTTGATTAGACTTTGAACACTGCTGATTGGCATTCTCAACTCCTTGGATATCTTTTTATATCCCTTTCCTGTTTTATACAGTTCAACTACCTTTTCCCGCAGAACCTTTGACAATTCTTTTGTGTTCCCCATGACTCAGAATCCAGAAACATCAGTGCAGCACTGGATGGAAGATTCAAGGGTCTGTCAGGAGTCCAGAAACTCATTGACCTTTTATACACACACACTAATTACCAGCAAAGAGATCACAGTTGAGGATGGTTACCTTTAATAGCCATTCAAACCCCTTTGTGTCTAGTGCATGTTATCAGGCCAAAATCACCAGGGTATGTAAACTCTTTATCAGGGTCATTTGGGTAGTTTCTGTTGTCATTGTGATTTAAAAAGAGTAAACACAGTTGACTGATAATAAATGGCTTCAGCCAAACACTAACCATGAGTGAAAGAAATGTTTTTGTGTTATCATTCATATTCTCTGAAAAATGACCAAGAAATCATAAATTCTGCCAGTGTATGTAAACTTATGAGCACAACTGTATTTCACTTTAGCATTTTTTTTCAAATTAACTCTTTTATGGACTTTATTTCAATGTGCTGTCCATTTATAACACAGTATTCACAATTTATCGCTGTTCATTTACTGGCGCTACACAATTTTTCTTAAGATTATTTATAAGTTTGTTATATTACTTATCTGTGTCAGCCGCCGCCCCATAACAGTGCAGAGATACACCTTTATTTCTATATAATTTAACTGTCACTTACATATGCTACGCATCACAATGTGCTATGTCCTACACTTCTTATAGCCAACTGTACTACAGTATTTATGTGGGGTAATAAATTACAAGCTCTTAAGGACAAGTACCAGCAATACAACCATAGCACTTCTGTATGAAAAATCATTCAGGTAATTTATTATGACTTGCAACATGGTCATTCCTGATAGATAGTTAAGATGAGCGTAAAAAAGGGATGGTATTGTTAAAAAGGGGTGGTAAAAAGTCTTGATTTCCAAGTTTATGTAATCATCAAGGCTATTTATCAGTACCACTTATATATATATTTATATATATAACTATATTTTCCTATTTATTTATAATGTATTGTAATGTCAGGATGTTTTTGTCTTTTTTTGCAGCATTCATCGATCGTCCAATGTATATGTTTGATTGTATTTTTTTTAACTTTGTAAGTAAAATAGAATAAAATGTATGATTGTAAGGTTTGTAAGACTTTTTTCTCCTTACTCTATGCCTAGCACCAGTTTTGAAGGGAGGGCTATGCTCTGTACTCAACATTTCTACCATAGATGGGTCACTGCAGTTGGCATTGCAGTGGCCACTGATAAACTGATAATATTGGAGCCATTCTACCAGGAACAGAGATTTAAACTAATAATGGAGTAAAAAATATTAATATTATAACTATGCTTAATATATACACAATCATATACAAGGAAATTTAATAAAGCAGAAATGTTCCTTGCGCATAAGTGTTTGGAATTTCACTGGCATAAGTGAACACTTTCCACCTTTAGTAAATCAATTATTATATCTCCTGCCAGGCCAAATGTAATAGGTAGACCCATCTTTCACCCCCTCTCTGCCTTTTCACCCATAGTGCCTGCCTTGAAGAGCTTGTGCGCCTCATTATATGGCAAGCATACCCCCGATCAGCACTCAATAAACTGAAAGTTGATTGCTTGCTCTGGGATACTGAATCAAGGATAAAAGCACATAATATTCTTTGGGTGGCTTATTCTGCAATTGATTTTCTTGCTGCATTTGTTTAGCAAGAATGCTGATCCATCTGTCAGACATACAAATATCTGGTGCAGGGAGAACCCACAAATCTGAATGAAATAGGGTCAGGGTTAGGACAGCATAATTCACAATAAAAAAAGCCTTTACTGGAAATATTTGCAGGCTGTCATTGCCATTATGGCTAGTTTCATTACCATTATTCTGATGCATAGATTTCAATGCTTTCTATGTCACAGACTCGCAATAAAACATTTGTTCCATGAATGTCAGAAGTATTTGTGCAAGTTGAATGAGATTTCCCTATATTTTTAGAATATTTCCTGTATATGAGCTCTATCTAGTGGCCAGAATGCATCATCATTTTTTGAAATACCTCAATGAGAAAACATTCCATATTTTGGCCCCTAGATGAAGCTAAAGATACAGGGATTTGTCTTTTAGAAAATATATGGGGACATTTTGCTCATTTTGCATGAATGCTTCTGACATGCGTCCAAATAAAGTTTTAATAGAACCCTAAGCATGTAGATCTGGAGTTATGATTTCACTTTTCTTTGTGTGTTCTTAGGCAGTGATTCTAAAAGTACTGAGGTCAAAGAAAGCCAGGCAACAAACTTTTTCAGAAGAAGGTCAGCAAAGGCATCCCCTGTATTTTCTTATTACACTTTTCCTTTGAGAAGATGGAATGGGTTATTATTTTTTTGCTCTGCTAAAAGTGAATAAAACATGCAAAGATGATAATATTATGATTAATTGATTATAATATATGTAATGCTAAGTCTGCACATGCCACTACGAGGTTATCTTCATTGAACATCACTAAGGATGCGCTGAAATGCCCCTAAGGAACAAAAACAATAGCTGTAATTATCAAACACATAAAACACAAAAGGTTTACACTTCAGTTATTTTATTTTATTAACATAAAATATACAATCAGGGTAAAGTGCAGACTACTGTACCTTAGGCTCCATGCACGCTAGCTTAAAAAAAATGCTTCTAGCAGCAGCTTTTGAGTGTTTATTTTTCTGCTTCTAGAAGCAAATAGTGTTATCCTATGTGTCCATGCCCCTATTTTAGCCTAGTAGCGTTTTTAAAGCTGCAGCTTCTAGGAGCAGAAAAAAAAACGATTTTGTGTTTTTCAGTGATTTGCCGGTAGAAAAAAATGACAGCTCCTACAAGATCCTTAACGCTGCTAAGCACCGGTTTCCAGCATTTTTTTTCTTAGCGGGTGGCCAAAGGTCTCCCTAAAAACCAGTAAACAGCTGTTGGTTAAGGAGTGGGTCGGCAAGCAGGCCATAGCATCCTTAACAGCGGATGAATGGATGACTCATGAGCTGTCAGTGGGGTTCCCTGCTGACAGCTGAATGTAAACAAAAGAATTATGGGCAAATAAAACTTAATAAAAAACAGCATTGGGGTCCCCTTTGGGTCTGGTATGGATTTTAAAGGGAACCCCACAGCAAAATGAAAAAAAAGCAAAACAAAATGTGGGCCCCCCCCTCCCAAAATCCATACTGGACCCTTATGCGAGGAAAGGGGGAGGACGAGTCCCCTGTGTTTCTGTGTCCCATAGCACTCACATTATCTGTTATGGCTATAGATATGCCCTTGAAATAAAAGTGAAATTGACCTTGCACTAAAAATGCAAGGTAAGTTTATTTAATTCCCCTTGTACCAAAATGTTGCAGTAAAAAAATAGGGAAAAACGTTATTCAATCTAATTACCTTTCCTTCAGGTTCCTCAGCACCTAGGTGGAGATTGAGTGCAGAGAATGCAGAGTAGCCCAAGGCTCATTAGAAAACAATCCAGCACTGTGCTTTAGCATTGTTTCACAGATTTGCGCTAGTCAGTGTTCCTCAGGAACTTGTCAGAAGGATTGTGATGTCAACCACTGAAGTATAGAACCCAGGGGGAAATGTAAGTATATTTATTAACTTTTTTTAATTTTTTTTTTTTTTTATTTGTTGCAGCAATTTGGCATGGGAAGAAGAGCACACCAAATAAGCAGTAGTGCAGTATCCACTAAAATCAGGGCAGCCGTCATCATTTCATGATGTAAGAATGAGGATGAAGGGCTTATAATGTGAGCCAGTTACCTCCTTCAAAACCAATCACTCAAATCACTGAAAAACACCTTGTATATTTTGTCTGTGTGTCATGGCCATACAGTATCTGTAAGGTTTGCCACTGACCCTTGTGTAATTACATGAAAGACTTACTTTTAGTATTGGTGGAACCTCAACCCTCAATCGATGATGATAAAATACAAAATCTATAGACAATAAAAAAAGAAAATTTAGTGTAAAAAGTTTGGTATAAGCATGTTTTAATCAAATATTTTAGGAAGGCTTGGGAAAATGTGTATGTTAAAATTAGATGAGGCAAACAAATATATGCCTTAAATTAATTTCATCACTTTGCTCTGAATGATAAAAGTGACAAATGCCCTAAAAGACTGACCTTCCTGTCTTCCATGTCCGTCACATCCAGGTATAGGAGAACATGTGATCTCCTTTCATGGTGCAATACCTGGACATCCAATTGCTAGGCCTGGCTACTGTCACATGAAGGAGGGAGTGACATAATCATTTCTTTGCATGGTTCCACACTATCCGAAATGGAGCTTATACAGAGTATTTGCAGTAGCTACAATGAAGTAAGAAGTGGCGGGGAAACAGTGTGAAGTCGAATATAAGTGAATCAGGGGTTGGCATTTAAGAGACTATCACTTTCCTCTGAATAGAGTCCTTTTAAGTCTCCTTTAGCTCTTTCGCCTAGATATTAACATTACATTTAGATACCAGTATTAGTAAATAAAATAGATGTGTCAGACAGATCAGATAAATGTCCTTTCTAATTAGTTGGGCTTACTACTTCATTTGATATTTTGGTTTAGTTCCTGGCAAACGGCATCACATAATTACAACTCCAGAAAGCCACCTTTGACTGTATTATAAATTTTAGGTGGGCAGACATGGAGGTGGAAAAACTACAGCTCAACTGCCTGTTTTTACCACCCTCTGACCACCCATGTAAAAGAGGCCAAACAGGAGAGTGGTCATCCTTGAAGATATACATGCAGCTTAAAGTAGTTCTAAAGGCAGAAGGTTTTTTTTATCTTGCACAAGAGCCTCAGCTGTCCGAGACTCTCCCACCTATTTGGATCAGACAATCAAAGTCAGTGAGCCAATGAGAAGAGAGAGGGGGCGGGGCTGACCTGTGGCTCCATGTCTGAATGGACACACAGAGCAGGAGCTCAGCTTGGGTGCCCCCCATAGCAAGCTGCTTGCTGTGGGGGCACTCGGCAGGAGGGAGGCCAGGAGCGCCGGCAAGGGACCAGAGAAGAGGAGGATCCAGTCTGCTCTGTGCAAAACCACTGCACAAAGCAGGTATGTAAGTTATTTTTAAACAAAAAAGACCAAGACCTTTCTGCTTTTATAGCAAAATATCCCCAACAGAGTTTTTTTCCAACTATACTTGGTAATTATAAAATCAAATGATGTAGTGATGTCGAGTTAATTTGTGAAAGGTGGCACCCTGGCTATGGCCTTGAGGAAGAAGATGAAGACACAAACTGCTGAACCTGCTGAACATCATTAGGTGACTAACATATAGGTGCCCTTGATGTTTTTATTATTGAAATAGACACTTTTGTGTTGCATTATAAATATCTTCACACAAGATTCACACTACTTTCACCAAGGAGTCACAGACGTTTTCAATGTATTCGAATTAAAAAAATGTGTGAATCTTAAATAAAAGCTGTGATAAATAGACTCCCTGAGCTCCAGGCGTATGTAAAAATGTAATGATACATTGGGATACCTAATACAGTTAACTATTCCTGGGATATATATCAGGTGGTTTCAAAAGAACATTAACATTACAGTTATGAGGTTTTATGGGGGTGGTGGGTCATTGTCTAGGGAACGAGCAGGAAAGGTATTGGAGAAAGAGTTGCCTATCCTAGCTGTTTTTATTTGGGTCACTCTGTCCTCAAGCATATCTGAAATAAATCCCAGTTCAAAGTCAGACTATTACATCTTACCTCCTTTTTTCTTTCCACAGAAAGAATATGCATGGAGAGCTCTATCACAAACTATAACTTCTTGAGTTAGAAGTGTTTGTCCATTGTAAGAAGCAATTAAACGAAAGAGAAGGAAATTGATATCATGTCCTGAAAATAAAAACAAAACATGAAATTTTTGCATCATAAATGACTTTATCAGAGGATTTTATTGGAAACACTGTACTATAGTATGAGCCCAAAAGCTCCAATCAAATCATTTTACATTAAATCAGGCAGCAGGTAAACAGCAAGATATCAAGTGTCATAACCAGGAATGCATAATGGATGCTCACTGTAGCATAAAGTGCAAGAATAGAGTTACAATACTTATAAAAGGGCAAAGATAGGAGGGTACACCGCAAAATAATTGGTATGAGGTAATATCGATTGAAAGCATAATAAGGAGCTGTACCCACATAGCATCAAAACACGGGAATAGGATAAAGAGAGGGGAAGGGAAAAGGTGGCAAAAGAAAAGAGAAAAAGAAGGGAGACAAAAAAGACAGATACAGGTCAAGGTGGAAATATAAGGATAGGAACAGGGAAAAGGGGGAAGGAAAGATAGAGCATAGAGAAAAGGAAAAGGGAATGGGGGTTCGTAGTGACTGCCAAGGTTGGCCAGTGAACTAGTGAGGGTCTGTTCATAAAAAAAAAAAAAAAAAGGCTTTCACTAAAGGCACGGGGTGTGCTACAGAGCCTCACAGATGGAGGAGGTGTGGTGTAAGTTTTGAAGGAGGGGAATAAGTGAGCCATGGCTGATAGATCAAGGAAAATTTGTCTTGAGTTCCATTCAGCATAAGAGTTCATTTCGCGGAGTTCCACCCTAAAGTGGAACTCCCGCTGGTTGGATTCCTCCCCCCCTCAGGTGTCACATTTGGCACCTTTCGGGGGGGAGGGGGAAGAGGACACCTGTCTTTAGACAGGTGTCCTTTTCCACACTTCCGGGAGTTCTGGCCGGCGGACGCGGCAGATGACGTCAGAAGCCGGCTCCCTCCTCCCTGCTCGCTCTGCTACTGGCCGCCTGGCCAGTAGCAGAGCGTGGCAGAGCTCGCGCATGCGCGGTAAGGTGCCCGGCGTGAAGCTGTACTGCTTACACGTCCGGGTTCCCTTACCCGCGATGGAAGCGGCTGCACCCGTCCCCCGATCCGAAGATCGGCGGCGGGTGCCGACATCGCTGGAGTCCAGGACAGGTAAGTGTCCTAATATTAAAAGTCAGCAGCTACTGTATGTGTAGCTGCTGACTTTTAATTTTTTTTTTTTAGCCCGGACCTCCGCTTTAATGAATGTGCACTGTACTGAATGTGACTCTTGACTTCTGGGAAATTAAGGGATGGAGATCTACGTGTCTGGGTGATTGCTTGATTGGTATCTATAAATATATGTAATATGACTGTGACAAGGGATATCATGAATAGGTTTTTAAAGGAAAGCCTTTAAAATGTTTACTATAAAGATGGTTGTTTGCATTAATTCTCTTCACTGACAACAGGGAAACAAGGCAATTAAAAAAGATTCTTAGCCTTTTGTACTCTATTCATAAGTAAAAAGTAATTTTAGGTTGGAGTTACTTGAAATATATCTGTTATAAGGTCTCTTTCTTTCACTTTTATTCATTGTAAATCTGTGTATAAATGCAGGCATTATTTATCTGAAAATGAAAATACAGGGTGGGCCATTTATATGGATACACCTTAATAAAATGGGAATGGTTGGTGATATTAACTTCCTGTTTGTGGCACATTAGTATATGTGAGGGGGGAAACTTTTCAAGATGGGTGGTGACCATGGCGGCCATTTTGAAGTTGGCCATTTTGAATCCAACTTTTGTTTTTTCAATAGGAAGAGGGTCATGTTACACATCAAACTTATTGGGAATTTAACAAGAAAAACAATGGTGTGCTTGGTTTTAACGTAACTTTATTCTTTCATGAGTTATTTACAAGTTTCTCTTTGTTTACAGCCATTGACATGTCGCTGAGGTTAACACGTGCGGAGCGGATAGAAATTGTGTTGATGTCTGGTGAACGCAGTAACCGGGTCATTGCAGCAGATTTCAATGCAAGACAGCCTACGAGACCACCCATCTCCCATGCTACAGTTAGCAAACTGCTTGCTAAGTTTCGTGAAACTGGTTCAGTGCTGGATTTGCCAAAATGTGGACGCATGAAATCTGTCACTAATAAAGAAACATCAGTGGCTGTCCAAGCTTCATTCAGCAAGAGCCCACAGCGTAGCACTCGCCGCATGTCACTGGAGAGTGGCATTAGTCAAACATCCCTTCGGCGGATATTAGCTACTCACAAATGGCACCCTTACGAACTCCAGCTACTGCAGCATCTCAACGAGGATGACCCAGATCGGTGCACTGAATTTGCAGAATGGGCAAAACAAAAATTGGAACAGGACCCTCAGTTTACGCAGAAGATTTTGTTCAGTGATGAGGCAAACTTTTATGTGAATAGTGAAGTTAACAAACAAAACCACCGCTATTGGTCTGACACTAACCCACGTTGGATAGATCCCTCCAAGACTGTTGGAACCAAAAAAATGATGGTATGGTGTGGTATATGGGGTACAAAAATAGTGGGGCCATTCTTGATCAATGGAAACCTCAAGGCCACTGGATATGCGAAATTGCTACATGATGATGTGTTTCCCTCTTTATGCACTGAAGCTGGCACGTTCCCTGAGTTTTTCCAGCAAGATGGTGCACCACCACATTATGGGTGTCAGGTCCGAGCATTCCTAGATGAACAGTTTCCTGGAAAGTGGATTGGTCGTCGTGGGCCAGTTGAATGGCCCCCAAGGTCTCCCGATCTGACCCCCTTAGACTTTTATCTTTGGGGTCATCTGAAGGCAATTGTCTATGCTGTGAAGATACCAAAACCAAACCAATCAACAAACGCCGATTGTGATTTTTTTTCTACCCAAAATATGAGGAAGAATATAAATAGGCCAAAACCGATGGAAAAAAAATGTTTTTTTATATATTTTTTTGGATTTGTATTTTAGCAAAAAGTAAGACATTTTTTTTTTTTTTTTTGCAAAATTGTCGCTCTTCTTTTGTTTATAGCGGCGATCAGAAATGACGCAGAGGGGATCAAATACCACCAAAAGAAAGCTCTATTTGTGGGAAAAAAAGGACACAAATTTTGCTTGGGTACAACGTCGCACGACCGCGCAATTGTCAGTTAAAGCAATGCAATGCCGAATCGCAAAAAGTGCTCTGGTCCTAAAGTGGGAAATCCTTCCTGTGCTCAAGTGGTTAATATGCTTGTGCGATTAGTTTCGTAACAAATCGAAATTCGTCCGAATTTTGTGACTTTCGGACATTCGGATGCATCTGAGTATCTGAAAAAAAAATTACGAATATAACCGAATCCGAACGAAATTATATCGTAAATAGCTAATGGTTTCGGTATAATTCGTTGTTGCGTTAACACATCAATGAATTTGTCAATGCGTTAACGCATCAACGAATTTGTCTAGCGTTTACGCATCAATAAATTCATCTATGCGTTAACGCATCAACGAATTATGCCGAAACCAGTCATCAGGCTATATGCCCCAGTGTCGAAAACAAAAGTAAAATACGATATTTTGAATCTTTACAAACAGCCGCAATGTATTTCCAAATGTACGAATCCATTCGAAGCACGTTAGGCAGCGCCGGGTTGAGAGCATGTCGAAAACACAACTAAAGCTTTATAACATTTACCAATAACAAGTAACCACTATGTATTTACGAAAGTACAAATACATTCAAATCACGTTAGCAACACGAAAAAGGTAATCTTAAAGGATGAATTACAAAATTACGAGTTGTGTCCACCAGAATCAACGAAAGTACGAATTTGAAATCAATGAAAAATAAGGCTTTCATAAATACGAATAATTCCGATTCAACGAAAAATGTCACTTACAAAATTACGAATTAGTCCGATCATGAAAAATGCTGTATCACGAAATTAGGAATTGTTACGAATCAACAGCACCGAATAGAAACGAAACGAAACATAACAATTTTTTCCGCTGTGCACAAGTCTAATGTTTAATAGGTTAAGAAAATAAAGAAAAATAAACTTACATTAAAGAAAGGCCATCAGACTGTCACTCACTACAGTTGTGTGTGCAAGTATACAGGGTGTGTTGGATCATCATATAGGCATACAATGCAAGATGTCATATAGAAAATGATTACTGATGTACATTTATACATTCCTCACTTTCCAAATAATACCCCATTCACAAACAGCACCAGATCCTACTCATAGATATTACCAGACCCTCCTGTATACCCCCTCGCAAATACAACTAGACCCCACTTGGATTCTTGCATCCAAAGTCCCAGGTAACACCAGACTTCCTGTACCCTTCCACTATAAAATAATACCAAAACCCCTGTTATCTATTCTTAGATAACACCAGATCCCTGGACCCCCAAATTCCAGATAACACCAGCCCTCTGAACCTACACTGTTAGATAACACCAGGTCACCAGTATCCCCCACTCCCGGACAAAACTAGACAGCATAAGCCCCCCTATTCCCAGATAACACCAGACTACCTCTAAGCCCCCTCGCTCCTAGATAGCACCAGAACCCTATGTCCCCACTTCTAGATAACACCAGAATCCCTGCACCCCCCCACTCCTAAATAGCACCAGAACCACTATACCCCCCACTCCTAGATAACGCCAGACGCCCTATACTTACCTTCCTAGGTCACACCAGACCCCCCTCCCCCATACCCCCCCACTCCTTGATAATACAAAAACCACTATACCCCCCACTCCTAGGTAACACCAGTCCCCACTATACCCCCCACTCCTAGATAACACCAGACCCCCTATACCCCCCACTTCTAGATAACACCAGAACACCAGACCCCCCCTATACCCCCCACTCCTAGGTAGCACAAGAACCACTATACCCCCCCCACTCCTAGGTAAAACCAGACCCCTCCTATATCCCCCACTCCTAGGTA